>PVKS010003976.1:0-98024 GCA_004027875.1 Aplodontia rufa
GGATTGAACCCAGAGGTGCTTTACCACATTCCTAGCACTTTTTATTTTTTTTATTTTGAGACAGGTTCTCACTAAATTGGTGAGGCTGGTCTTGAACTCACCAACCTCCTGCCTCAGCCTCCAGAGTCACTGGGATTAGAGGTGTGCACCATGGCCCCTGGCTACCCTGGCTTTTCTCTCCCAGCTCCAACCAGTTGACAGTTTTCTCTGCTCCGCAGCATGGGCTGCATTTTAGCCTCTGCTCCCAGCCCCAGATGCTTTGCTCTTGGTGGGTCTCACCATTACACTGCGGGGCCAGACCCTCTGCAGCCTCGGGCAGTGTCCAATGCCATGAAAGGCAGAGCGGAGGAGGAACATCCAGACTAAAGGAGACCAAACAGGCTTGACCACGAAATGCAGCATGGGACCGATAGTGCTTGAAACAGTGACAAAGCTGGAAGATGGATGCAAGATTCCCTAAGAGCACTGTATTGACTTATAGGCCTCACCTGTTACCTGTGCTGTGGTCAGGCAAGAGAGCCACCTTAGTTTTAGGTAAAAACAGATTGAAGGCTGAGTGCTGTGGCACACACCTATAATCCCAGCTACCCGGGGGGTACTTAGCAAGACCCTGTCTCAAAATAAAAAGGCCTGGGACTGTAGCTCAGTGGTAGAACACGTGCCTAGAATGTGCAAGGCCCTGAATTTGATCCCCAGCACTGGAAGAAAAGACATCGATGATGACTTCTTACCAAATTCAGAGGTAAGAGGACGAGAATGAGAGATGGAGACTGAGCAAGAACAGGGACAGTCCTCCTGCCTCGTACGGATCTCTGTGTGGGGGTCCCTGGACCGTCCCTAGGCTGTTGGCCCGAACACGACGGGCATAGCAGGTTCTGGGGCCCATCTCGGTTCAGCCGGGGATGGGCAGGTCACTGGAGCTCTGCAGCATAGCGCGCAGCTCCACAGAGCACCTTCCAGACACCACTGCATCTGGGGGAAGCTCCACTGCAGCTGGGCAGTGCAGGATACCATCCACTCGCCTTCGTTCCAGCTGTAGGAAAGCCGGTGGCAGAGAGGAGGGATTCTGGCACCCAAGAGTCCCCTGGATCCATCTGGGCCACTGGCCCAGGATGCACTCCTAGAGGACTGCTGGTCTTGCAAGTCCTCGGAGCCCAGTGGGGTCCTTCTGTTGTGACGATGAGCAGCTCAACTGTCCCCAGAGCTGGTAAGGATGGCAGTGGGCGAGCACTGTGTGCCCAGTGCTGCCATCTGCCAAGCAACGGCGAGTAGAGGCACCAGTCTCTCCACCAGGGACAGAGAGACCGACAGAGAGAATCAATTTTTATTTCGTTTTCATGTGGCTTTCGTTGCTCTGACACTTCATTTTGTACGTGGTGCTGGGGTTCCAACCACGTACTCGTGCATGCCAGTCAAGCACTGTAACTGCTGAGCCACTGCTCCAGTCCCCTCTTGACCTTTCTTGGGGACAAAACCCACCTCCCAAGGTTGTAGACCCCTGAAGGAATGATTAGCAGGCAGAGGTCACTGTGAGTCAACCCCTGTGGCACTAGATGTGGAGTGTTTTGTTATTGTCCTCTTTGTCCCAAGAGCACAGCCAGGAGGGAGCCCCGTGGCTGCTAGAGGTGCCGATGGTAGGGAGGAGGCGGCAGGGCGTTCAGGGGGCGTGGGTTCTGTCATCGGCCCCTCCCGGAACACCTGCAGCACACCTCTTGCACAGGAGCAAGGTGCAAAGGAGGGTGCGCTGACCCAGGGTGTCAGGAGGGGCTGGGGCCTCACCCAGCCAGGACCCCAGCGGTGTAAGCGGCCATATCTCATGTCCCCAGGCTCATGCCTTCTGGTCATAGCTGACTCCACCCCAAGGAAAGTCATTCTACCGGCTGCCCAAGGAGCACTGCAAAACTCGGGGGACCAAGCGGATCCTCTGTTCAAGAATCAGTTGCTCCAAGGCGCGTGGCCACGGCTCTGAAGGTGGTAAGTGAAGTGGGGGTGGTGCTGGAGGGCCAGGGTGGTGTCAGCCAGAGTCCCAGGACAGCAACACCTCTGAGCAAAGAAAACCAGCAGGGAGAAGACAGGACAGGCTGAAAAAGTGAAAAGGCTTGCCCATACATGCAGAGCATTCACCACAGGCTGGGCACTGTTCCAGGCTCTCGACATATTTTTCTCACATAATCATCATAATTCACAAAGCAGGCACTATTCTACTGTTATTTTAGAGATGAGGAAACAGGCACAGAGAGGTTAAGCAACTTGCTCAAGGCCACACAGCCAGTCAGTGGTAGAGCTGGGCTTTCCGGCTCAGGTGGTAACTGCTCTGTCGGCCTGCTACCCATCAAGACCAATCAAAGGCTGTGTGCTGCTTTGGCCTCAGGCCCGTGTGGTACAGTTCTTATCCTAGGGCTCCAAGGAGTTCTCTCTTATCTCATGTTACCTTCAGCGGGTCTCTGTTCTTTGCAACAGAAGAAACCTGATGAAAATTCTAAGGGATCTCTGGCAGGAGACAGCAGGTACTTTCCAGGCGAGTCCTCCCTAGTCCCCTGGGTCCTTGGCTTAGTACCGCAGGGTTGGTTCTGCTAAGGCATGAGGCCCCCTGACTCCTGGTGGTCATTGTGAGCTGGCAGCAAGTGCTGGGCAGTGGGGAGGTCTCTTCAGCTGGAGGCTTCTGGAGGCTGAGAAATATTTGCAGTGACAACATGAGTCTTGGGCAGGGGTGCCAGGGCAACAGTGAGCATTTTGGTACCAGGAAGGAGTCTGGGTGGTGGAGGCTGAAATTCCATTCGTCTTTGTGCCTGCAGACAAACCCTATGCACACCAGCATGTCCTGGACAGTGGCAGGTGGGTCAGAGGCCCATGGGGGTGGCAGACAGCGCCAGGTCTTGTCCCCAGGCTCAAGCACTTATTCTGGCACAGCTGGTTTAAATGTGGCTTCCTTCTCCGGCGAGGGTCTGTGTGTGAACTCAGGATCTGCAAGCTCAGGTCAGTGGGTGTCCACAGCCTGGCTTTCCAAACACCTGACCAGTTCAAGGGGCAGCCTGGCCACACCCTCATCCCAGGGAAGGCCGAGCCTCCACATTGCTTCCACCCTCTTCCCTGGAGGATGAGCTTTCTCCACCTCTCCACCAATTTGGCCACCATAACACTGTGGCCTAAGGTGGCCTGGATTCTCCCCCAGGAGTCATGTGCTGGGGGCTCGGGCCAGCAGTTTGACACCCATCATCAATCACTGATGTTTGTGTGTGACCTGGAGAAAGGATCACAGCAAGGGAAGCTGGGTACTATTGACTTCGAGAAAAGCATTTCCTCTCTGTGCCAGCAATGCGACCGTGGGGATGGAGGACGACAAGCCACAGGGAGGCATGGGACACATCTACATGGGCCCTGAGTTCCAGGGGGATACTCGATGGCTGTTTTCAAAGTGCAGTGGCTGCAGCTCTGTGGGACAGTAGGTGATCTTTTGGGGTTTATGAAAAAAAAAAAGAATATAGAGCTTTTGGCGAGGTGTGTAGGCACACATCTGTAATCCTAGTGACTCAGGAGGCTGAGGCAGGAGGATAACAAGTTCAAAGGTGGCCTGGGCAACCGAGTGGGGCCCTATTCTCAAAATTAAAAGGTCTGGGGATGTAGCTCAGTGACACAGCATGTGTCTAGCTTGTGCAAGACCCTGGGTTCAATCCCCAGTATCTTCCCTACCCCGCAAAAGTAGAGCTTCTGTGTAAGTTTATATTATTCTTTAAAAATGTGTAGTGTGGGGGCTGGAGTGGTGGCTCAGTGGTTACAGTGCTTGTCTGGCATGTGTAAGTATACGAGTGCAAACCCCAGCACCATGTACCCAATGAAATCTCGGAGCAAAAAGAGCCACATGAAAAGCTAAATAAAATTGATTCCCTCTTTCCTTCTCTCTCTGTCCCTCTCTCTTTAAAAAAAAAAAAGTGTGGCATATGTTTTATAATAGGCGTAGTACATCGGTCTAAAGTATAACCTCTCTATTCAGACGTACTAGTATGGATTTCTCAGCAGAGGTGGCTGATCTGAATGTGGCCTGGATCAACCCCATCCTGAAGGTGCTCCATCTGCAATGCCAGGGCTGGTGTCTCCTGTTCAGATGGCTGTGCCCTAGAGGCAGTATGGGGCTCACCTAAGGTCTGAGGCCAAACCCAGCCCCCTGGATTTCTCTGTCCCTCTTATCCGTCTCAGCCTAGCCTGTGCAATGCTCCCTGAAAACCTCCCTTCTCACCCACTCTCACCAGAACAATCTCCAGAGGAGCGCTAGACCTTCTCAGGTGTCCACCCTCCCCTCCTCCCTCCTCCACACCTTGTCCTGTGCAGCCAAGCTCAGTGGCCCTCTCCTCCAGGAGTGCCACTTCTCTCCAGGGTGAATGAACACGCTTCCCCTTCAAGGGTCTCTTTATTCAATCTGCAAAGTCACTGTCAGCAACTTGGCCCAGCCCTCCGTAGCTTCCAAAGAGGGAATGCTTAAAGCCAGAAAGCATTTAGTGCCTTTGCCACTACCAAAGTGACTACCCATACCTCTGGGTACCCAAAGCAAATCAACAGCATTTGTTTACTCTTTTTTCTAACAGAATTCCAGAAAAAAATAGATCTCTATCATATATATCTATATATATATCTATATTTATATACATACATACACATACAGAGAGCCATCTTTCAACCAAGTGGCAAAGGATCAAGTGTCCTCTGTGGGGCCACTTGGTCTGGCGCAGGTGGCCAGGAGGCCCCAGATCTCTGCAGTGCTGAGCCGTCCCCTTTAAGAAAGTTGTGACTATGACAAGCCAGGGTGGACCTCACCAACCTGGAAAAGGAACCACGCCCCTCCCCCTGCCCTGGGAATGACTTCCTGGGGAAAAGGGCTCTGAAGGCTGAAGCAGATGACCAGGAGCTAGCAGAGAGGACATCTGCCCAGCAGGTCCAGGACACAGAAGAGGCCTGCTCCACCGTGAAAAGGAAGGGAGAGCCTGTGGATCCAGGCAAGCGTACCCACATGGTCAAGGTGGGGCCTGGGTCACCTGAGAAAGCCCGAGGGCTGTAGGTGATGAGGCATACTGGGGACAGTTCTAGAGATTGCCCACCTCTGCATTATTAGCCCTAGAGGGGCCTGCATCATAGGGAAAGGCTTGAAGGAATGTGTCGACCCAGAGTGTCAGACACAGCTGGGTCCTGAGCCATATTTTTGTATTCTGAGGTTCATTCTAGCCACCAACCTACAACCCACATAGGCCTCTTAGGTTGGAGCAAACCGAGAGAGATGGGATGTATGGAAACAGAAGAGTAAGTTAGGGCTGGCGTTGAGTGCCTCTGGCCAGACACCAGAGGCCCAAAGGCACTTGGTGGCAGAGAAGAGCAGCATGCATGACCTCCCTCGACAAAGAGGGACGATGCCCGGCATCGTCTGCTAATCCAATCTGAGAGAGGAACCCAGGGATGCCGTCTTCCTCCCAAAGCCAGCAGTGTCAAGCTGGGACTGCCCAGGGCAAGACTTGAGTGCCATCCAGAAGCATGCACTGCGCTGAGCCTGGGAAGCAAGACGCAGAGAGGGGTGCTCCCAGACCCCAAGGCAGAGGAGCAGGTGTGAGGCTCCCTTGTCCAAGCTGTCAGGTTACTGCATTCTACAAAGTCCCTTAGGGTTCAAGCCAGTCTGTCTCCTAAGGCACTTAGGAAAGAACCCAGCCAGAGGGGAAAGCTCACCGAGGCGCACTTCTGTAGTGCAGAGGCAGACACTAAAGTTTGTCCAAAGCCAGGAAATCCAGATGTCAGGGATTTTGAGGATGGGGGCTTCAAACCAGGTGCAAGGTGACATGGACCCTTTCTGCATCTTTAGATGCTGCACAGACACTGAGGGAGGGGCCTAGTGCAGATGTGACCACCTTGCTCAAGACAAACACCACAATGTCTGAGTCCCAGGGAGCAAGGGATTTGCTTCAGATGCAAATCTTGTCCACCCAGCTCTGGATGCGCAGTGCCCAGCCCCAGCTGGCCCTGCAGGGAAGCAGGGAGGGGTAGGCCGGGAGAATGGGGGCCCGCAGCCTGCTGAAGCGTTCACTAGAGATGTATTCTGAGGGCCTGCACTTGAATGCCACCGTCCCCCCCACCCCACCCCAGCTCCCTGACTGTCCCCGTCTGCCCCCGCCTCACGGGCCTGGCCCACCCTGCTGCTGCAGTGCCACTCAGAGCTCCCTGGGGATGATGGAGAAGGGCAGCACAGGGCTGCTGGCCTCCAGTTCCAGGGCAGTGAGGAAGCAGTCGACGGCGGCCTCGTTCTGGCCCTGGGCCTGCAGCACCTCGCCCAGGCCCTGCCACGCCTCATGGCAGGTGCTCTGCCTCTCCACAGCGTCCCGCAGCACCTTCTGGGCAAGGCTCTTGTGGCCCAGCCGACTCAGCATCAGACCCTGGAGAGCAAACACAGGACAGGGTGAGGGAGGGAGCTCTGGGGCTAGGGCATCCTGGCAATCAGGGCAAAAAGCAGAAGTGGCTCGCCGGGCAGGGAGGACTGTGTCGGGATCGGGCATTGTCAGATGACCTCGCCCTTTATGCCTACAAAACCTACCTGTCCCCACCCAAACCCTGCTTCAACCTCAGGTCCTGGACCACCCTGGGCAGGAGCTCCGTTCTTCTTAGCCCAAGGGTCAGGGCTTCAAATCCAGACTGGGCTTGGAGTTGCCCCATGCTGGGGGGCTTGGGTGAGTCCTCCAGCCCTGCCTCCTTGTCTGCAACTGGCAAGTGCAGCACCCTCCCTTCAGCTTGAGAAGGTGAGATGAGTGCTGACCGAAGCGTGAGAAGAGCATCTGGGATAAGTCAGTCCCTGATAAAGAGGACTATTCTTCCAGTCCTTGCTGCCTACAGCTCAGAACAGCCCTTCACGCCAGTGCCACCAAGACAGAGGGCTGTCCATGGTCTATTATAGGGCCACAGAACCACATCCAGAGAAACCCAAGCTTCCGGGAGGGGGCAGATGCGCTGCCTCCATCAAACAGCTTGGCTCCCTAGGGATGGCTGCAGAGCGCAGCCTGGCAGGTGACAGTCATGGGAGGAAGTCAGATGGCGGTGCAAGGATCAGTCCAGGTGAAAAGCTGGATGGGATTGGGGGTGGAAGAGCCTGGGTGTTTGGGCCAGGAGCAGGCAGGAAGTGCGTCCCAGCAATTTGGCTACAACACTGTTGCCAGACAGCTAGAGGAAGTAACAGGAATCATCACACAAAAAAATGGGGTTAGGAAGTGAAACTGGCACCGCATACCATATGCATCCTCTTCTACCCACACTAGGAAGTGAGCAGGGGAAGAGGGTGGAGAGAAGGGGGAGGGACTCAAGTTCCAGAAAGGCTGCTTTGTACCATCTCACAGATCTGTGTTCCAGCCCTAGAAGACAGCATGAGAAGGCAGTGGGGTGTGCGTGCATGTTTTTCTCCGGCTCTAAGACAGGAGGCAAAGCTCTAACACCAACTCCCTAGCCATGGGGGGTGGGTGCTGCCGTCTGCCCGGAGCCCCCTCTCCACCCACTGACAGCCATGTACATTTATAGCTGGATCATTTTTCCTCCTCCTTGAATTCCCCAGAGTTAGGCCTGTTGCTATGGAGACCCTGGGAAAGATGCATACGCCTGATTTCATAAAGTCCTCCAAGAGCCTGGAACACGACCAATTAGGCAAGAGAGAAAGACTGGCGCTCAGGAAGCCCAGGAAAAGCCCCCCTCTCCGGAGGCACTTGCTGGAGGTCCTGTGGCAGGGGTGGAGGGCAGGAAGAGGAACCCTACTCACTGTGCCCTAGATCGACCCAGGGCACAGCCACACCCAAGGAACACACGTGGCTGGGGCTATGGCGCACGGGGGAGGGCAGCATTGCTATGGGCAGGGTGGAGCCTCGGGCAGGGCCCCAGCTCTGGCCAGATGTGAGTGCTGCTGACTCAGGGCTGCCTGGGACTAGGGCAGTGTCCATCTGGCCAGTAGGGCTCTAGGCCAAGCTGTCCTGCCCACACAGCAGGAGCGCCAGTCCCCAAGCAAATCACAGGGGAACAGGGCCCTCGGGGAGGAGGGAAGGAAGGAGAGCCGACAGCCGCCAGACACCAAAATCAAGCACCAAAAATGGAAGGTTTGAGGTCTGCGTGTGCTGCCCGTGGGAGCAACAGAGAGGGTGGCCCTCTAAACCTTCCTTACGGAGCTTCCTTCCATAAGAGATCTTGTTGGAAAGAAGGTGCTGGGAATGAGTTTGAAACCCCTGATCTACAGGAGCGTGTGGGTGTTTGGGAAGGGGCCAGATGCGTCTGCAGGCTGAACAGTGTGTGTGAGTGTGTGTGTGCACGCGCATGCGTATGTGGTGCAAGAGGGTGAGTGCGTTTGGGTGTGAGAATGTGTATGTGTAAGAGTATAAGAGTGTATGAGTGTGTAAGCATGTGTGTATGAGCGTGTGTGTATGTGTGACCGTGTGTGTATGAGTGTGAGTGTGTGTGCTTATGAGTCCGACTCAGTCTGGGCTCCTGTGCACGACTGAGTAGAGGAAAAAGGTCAGCCAGAAGCCCTGGGCGGGCTGAAATCCCAGCTCCGCCACTGACAAGGGCTGTGGGCGCTGGCAAGTGGCGGACCTTCTTTGAGCTGAGGTTTCCTCATCTGTGAACCAGGGATGGAAGAGTCCTTCCTTGCAGGGCTGTTGTGATTCTTCAGGATGCATTTGAAAAAGTGCAGTGGAGTATGTAGTGGGCGGATGGCGGCATCTCCAGGATGAGCTGAGGGTCTTGCTGGGTGGGGAGTGGGTGGTATCACTGATTTTCTAGAAACTTGGAGAGGGTTCAGTTCTATGTCAGGGGAGGACTATGGGCTGCAGAGGGTTGACACATCCCCGCACCCTGGGGCGCTGACCTTAGAGCCTGAAAGGAGACACCAAGGCTGGGGTCAGGCTGGGACCCTGAGGCCCAGGGCCTGTAACAGAATCCGCGGCCACCTGCCCCTGACACCAGCCGCGTTAGTGTTTGGTAGCAACTTGGAGTTGTTTCCTGTCTGACAACTGGGCCAGATCCAGGCTGGGACCCAGCCCCAGGAAGACGGGTGGTCTCACCTGCTCTGCCCCAAGCCCCTCATTGGTCTAGGGTCCACTGGCACCCTCCTGGCATCCCACCCACCCAGAAAACAGGTCTTCAGGGAAATGGTGGGAACATAGAACTAGAATCCAAATTTCCTCTCTGAACCCTCCTGCCCCTCATCTGCTGAGAGGAGCCCAAATCTGCAGAGGTTCTCAGCTTCTGAGCCTCCCCTGAAAGATGCCAGACCTCAGCTGCCCACCCACAGGGGTTAGACAGCCCTGTGCAAGTTGTTTACAGTGGCTGGGCACCATACCTGCAAGGGGACACATGGCTGACTATAGTCACCAATATGTTTCAGGGAAGGACAGGGCCATGAGGAAGTCCCCAGTATTTCCCATCTCTATCCACTCTTTCCCCGCTCCCTGGATCTCAGGGTGGAGGCACCTGGCCACATCTCACCTGGTCTGAGGACAGAGTCCCTTTGCCCACACAACCACCTCTAGGCTGTCCTTATTTACTATGAGGCTCTTGTATACCAACCCTGTCCTGCCCCCTAGGCTGAGAGGGACAGGGCCTGTCTCCTGCCTTTTCTGATCCCAAAAGGGCAACAGATTAATAAAGCTGCGGTAGAAGGGTCCTGGACACAAAGCCGGGGACACCAGAGGCACTTCCATGCTTTCTGACCTGGACTTGCCAGGAGGGATGCTGTCCTCTGTAAGCCGTGCCTCTTAAAGGGCACAGGTGGGAGGGATAAGGGACTACAAGCTGGAATGTTATTTTTCAGAATTGCCACTGAACACTGCTACCCCATTAATTTAGTGCCTGATGAGGTCCCCCAGAGAGGAAGGCCTGGGGGCATGTATGCTTTTTCCCTCTTTTGGGGGGCACCTGCCCTGGGAAGCAGCCCTAGGGTGAGGCCAGCTGCAGGCCAGGCTGAGCTCTCCTCCCCGCCCTAGCCCTCAAGTATTTATAGAAGTTATTTTGGGAATTTTCTTTCTGAGCTCAAGGCACATTCCTGGGATTCTGTAACAGTCTTTCCAGCTGGGAAGCTGGGAATCAGCTGGAGACCTCTGGAGCCTTCAGGTCCCTGGGGCCACTCTTCCCCCCTTTGGGGACCCTGGGACTGTGGGGAGGAGCCCCACTGCAGGAAGGCTCCCTCCTTCATGCAGGGAGCACTGCCACGCCCAGCAGAGCCCAGGCTCTCTCCATTTCCCATTCTCGCAAATGTGTCAGCCTAAACCTGCCCAACCAGACTGGGACCTGCTCCACACCTCACACATCCCTCCAGGGCAGGGCCACCCCACAGCCACAGGCTGGTCCTACTTCCTGGTTGGGGGAGGGGCACAAATCCTTCTAGACCCCAACAAGTTCATCAGGCTCCCAAAGAGGCCCCTGCTGAGAAAGCCCCAGGCTCACTGGGAGCCCGGAGGGGGAGTTACATCCTTGGGGCCTACAGCGCCTGTGGTCCCACCAGGGAGGGGGGCTCCTTTGCCAGCCCACATACAGACAGGGCTGGATTTCTATTCCTCACCCTTTCTGGTCTGGTTTGGGGTTGAGCTGGCTGTGGACCCTTGGGTCTAAGTTAGAGACTGTAGCTGGAGCTATGGAGTCTGGCTTCTAGGGGTGAACCCCTGTGTTGCCCTGGTCCTAGAAGCTCCCCTCTCTGAGCAGAAGGCTGAGCCTAAGGGGGCAGTGATAGATGTTTTGGGGTTTGAGTAGCACCACACAGAATCCTTTGGATACAGCGAGTGCTTCCCATTACTTTGGGGCCAAGATGGACTCTGGAGCTAAATAAAGCCAACAGTGCTCCACAACCATTCTGACCTGAACCTGTGACCAGCGACCGGCTTACGAACAGCATCCTCTCTACTTTCTTAGCAGAGCTGAGGAATATCAGGAGCCCACACAGCAGGCCGAGGTTTCCCAGGAATCTGGAGGCAGGGCCAGGGCTCAGGGGCTGGGGGCTGTGTCAGTCCAGGGGTGAAGTGGGGTGAAAGGGGCCTCTGGACCCCAGCCAGGCCAACAGGAACACGACTCACACTTCCCCCTCACAGGGAGCCCACACAGCCCTTCACCTGAAGCACAATTGCCTTAGTGCTGGAAGAGAGCTGAAAATAAAGCCACCTAAGAGGTCAAACGGCCAGGACACTCCTACTGAACTCGCTGCCAAACAGAAGCAATGTCCCAGGTCTTCTGGAGCAGGTGCGGGAGGAGAAACTTCCCCCTACCCCCCCTTCACACAGCAGAAGGAAAGGCTCTGGGTCCTCCTACTCCCTCAGGCTGCCCGGACCCCTGAAAGCCACCTGCCACCTGCTACAGCTCAGGAAATGAGCAGGGTGGGAACAATGGACAGGTGGAGCAGCCTGGACCCTGAGACAGGAAGGGTGTGCGTGTGTGTGTGTGCGCGCGCGTGCGCAGCCTGGGAGCCCAGGAAGCAAACTCTTTGTTGATCTGCACTGAGCCCCATCCAGTGTCAGGAAACCCCTAGAGCACCAGGCGCCAAGTTTCACTTCTCAGATTCTCAGGATGCCTTTCCTCCTTACAGCGAGGACACAGACGGCAAAGCAGCTTGGTGTGACCAAGGGCTAGAGTGCAGGCCAGCAGAACAGGGCCCTGAGCCTACCACTACAACCCTCTGGTGGCCCTCGATGAACCAACACAAAAGATGCAAGACAGGCCTCAAACACCCTCCCTCCCTCCACTCAAGCCTGGAAGCGGGCTAGGGTCAGTCTGGCCTTGAGCAGTCCACACAGACCCCAGCTGTCTGCATGCTGCACGGGAGCCTTGGCCAGCTTCCCTGGTTGACTGGGGGAGGACAGAGGGGCTTCGCTGCAATGAGCCTCTGGGGCTTGGCTGGGGGCTTCCACTCCCTTCTGTAAACCATGATCCTCTGAGGAGGTCTGGGAGCTACACTTCAAAGTGAAGAAAGCAAACATAACCCCTGCCACTGGCCTGTTAGCTCACAGAACTGTGTAACCCAATTCTAACAGTAGTCCTAGCTGCCTGGCAGAGCAACCCCCGTTTCATAGACAGAACACTGCGCCTCTAAGCACTCAGCGAGCTGGGCGAAGGTCAAACAGTGAGCGCGTGTGAGGCTCATGGGCAGTCCAGCACCTCCCCCAGGGCCAGCTCTGCTGCTGGGGATTTAAAAATCACCCCAGAGAATCAACCCCAGCAACAACCCAAAGGCAGCTCCCTGCTCCTCAGCACTCACTGGGTGCAATGGCCACCCTGGCAGCACAGGGCAGTTTGGGCTGAAGATCCTCACCTCACAGGGGTGTGGCCCAAGGAAAGCCACCAGGTCAAAGGTGGAACTCAGGTTCACACCACTTGCCATCAAGCCTTCCACGTGACTGGCAACTAAACTGCCCAAAGGTGACTTTCTTTCCACAGCTTTCAGCTCATGTAAGCCCTAAAGCTTCCCTTCAAGGTCACAAAGGCCTAAATTATCTCCCATGACAGAAGAAGAAACAGACCCAGGAAAGGATGTAATGTCCAACTTGAGGGCAAGCAGGGCTATATGTCTGAGGTTTGTCACTCTTTTTGTCCCACCCTCTAGGACAGATGAGGGCTGGGTGGAGTACTGGACAAGGCCCTGCACCATCCTGGCCTTGGTGACCAGGGCTGTCCCGGGGGGTCCCTAGAGCACCTGAAAGCCAATCCCGGATCCTGGGGAGGCGATAGGCATGGTGTGGCAGACGCTTCAGGGAAAGGCTGAGAGGTTCTAGGGCCATAGCCATGCTCTGGTTCCCTAAACCCAAATAAAGAACAGCCATCTCATGCTGGGAAGGAGGGGGAGACGTTGAAGAGGAATGGTGCATCACCTCTCTGTCATCAAGGGGGGAAAAGGTGCCCGAAACGTTGTCTCCTGCCTTTCCAGGGCATGTGGAAAGAGAGCCAAGCTGCAGAAATTGTAGCCTCAGGAATTACAAAATAAGAGGCAAAGCTCTTGCAGAACTGTCCCCTGCTGCAGCCAGGGGTGCCTGAGGAGGAGAGGCTCAGAGTCCGTAGATCTGTCCACAAGAAGAAAGCAGAAAACTGTGCCCCTCTGGAGCCCACCACTGGGAGAGGAGGGCAAGTGCCACTCCCAAATGCCTCGCCTGCCTGCTCATGGTGGAGGGTGTCACGTCCTCTCCTGCAGTGTAAACAGGCTGCCCTGTCCCCAACACACTCTGGCCAAGAGGAGGGCAGCAGAGGGGGGGCTGTCTTTCGCCAGGGCTCGGGCTTTCTTCCGTGGAGCAGAACACACCACCCCAAAACATACCTCTGTGGCAAGAGGATTATTTTGAGCTGGAGGTAACAGGAAAAAAGCAGATACAAGAAAAGCTCTCTGCTGTCCCCCATCTGCCTGAAAGCAGGACACAAACTGGCAAAGGTTTCCCTCCTTTCTCCTCCAGCAGGGAGGACAGAGGTGGCTCAGAGGGCAACGTTAGACCCTTAGACGTTAGCAGCCGAGGGACAGCACCAGAGGACTCCACACAGCCGGCTTTACCAACTAGCCTTTGTCCACCATTAGTTTCCCATTTTTTTTTTTGCCTCCCCACGATTTCCTGTCCCTGCAGACTTTCTCCTGTCAATTCTTCAACAACCGTTCCTTGTAGGAGATGCCAAGTGCAGTTCTAAGTCACCTCTGTGATTCACTCATCTCCCTGGGTATCTCCCAGGTGCACACGAGCAGACGCATGAACACACTTGCCTTCTCGTTCGTCTTTTTCTTTTTTACATGTCAGCCAAGGACACAGAATGTATTTTTTCTTTCCCTACACTGGGAAACTGAGTCAAGCCAACTATCCCATGGGACTCTCTAATCTCAGCCCTCCGAATGACCAGTTACTCCCTCTACCGTGTTCAAGTGACATCAAAGGAATGCGCTCTTAGCAACCTGATCAGTTCAGTCACCCTTGAGTTCCCTGGCTTGCCCAGATATCCCCTCCCCCTTGGAGGTGCCTGGTACTAAAGGGATCTTGGGTCTCTGAGGCAGAAAGGCTCAGGGAGATGAGGCTTTGCTGGCCAAGCCCTTGGAGCCCTCTCTAAACGCAGTCATCGGGGTGACTCCTCTGCTGACCTTGGGAAGGATGCTGCTTCCCTCTATTCTGCAGGGGCTGGCAGGTAAGGTACAGGCTTCCCCTTCTTAACTCGATTCTTCTGCTGCTGGGCCAAGACCTGAGAACCCAGCTGAGGGGGATTTCTGACTGTCTGGAGGGAAGGATGCAAGTGGCTGGCAGAGGCTGTGGGGACCTGCTCCTGTGATTGCTCTGTCTGCAGGGAGCACACCTGCTTCTGCACTGGCCAGTCTCCAGAAGATCCCCAGCTGTCGAGCCTGGTAGGAGGCAGCCTGCAGGACTGGGCTCAATGGACAACTTTCTCTGGGAACACTGCTGTGGGCACAGTGGAGGTTCTTCCCTGGCAGGGAACCACCAAGGAGGTGACTCCTTCCTGATCTGGTGGAAAAGCCTAAGCTGCACCCAGGGTGGAGCCAGAGCTTGCAAAACATCTCCCATTGTACCTGGGGTCAGGGAGGGTAGTAGGGCAGGGTGAGCAGAGAACCTGTCCTGGGCCAAAGTTTACATTCTTAGAAATGCCTGAAGCTGGGCTTCTGACAGCAAAGCTTCCACTCCTAGTGGGCTTTCTTCAGCACCGTGGCAATGGCCAGTCCCACCCTGTGGACTGTAGGGCCAAACCTGGTACCCACGCAGCTCGGCAGGAGCTGCCAGGGAGCGGGACTCACCCATGACCTCAGAGGGCTTGTGGGTGGGGTCTCAGAGCTCTTCTATCCCAGGGCTGTTGAGTGGCCAGCCTCCCAAGGGAGGGGTGGCTCTCTCTCCCCTTGTACCTATTGGATGTCAATGTCCCCAGAAAGCCTCAATGGCATGGTAAGGCCAAGGTGTCCTACCTGGGACCCTGCCTTGGCAATGAGTCCACAGAGGGGATACCCTTATCCCCTATGTTCCTTTCTCTGCATAATTTTCCAGGATGTACCAGCCTTCAGTGTTCACAAAGGCTGAGACAGCTGGTGCGTCTGTCTTCCTCCCTATTTTTATGATGACCTTACATATATGTTGAACTGACCTGGACTGACTGTAGTGATTCTAATCATGTTTTTGTGTTGAAAAAGACTCCAAGTCCCATGCTCAGTGGGCAGAAGTACTGTGAATGACTAGCATTGTCTGTCACTGGGGAGGGAAGGAAGACTAACGGCATGAACGCTGTGTGCCTTCTTTGACTCCACTTTGCAGACTTTCAGATGCAGACCTCATTTGATCAGAACAGCACTGTATGGGTTAGGAACAATGAGGGGACATCCGGAGGATGAAAGTCTTTTCTCAAGTCATCCAAGTGAATCTGAGCCAGACTCAGGATTGGATCCCAGATGTCCTAAGTCCCAGGCCAGTACAGGGAAGGCACTTAGATTGGGGAACACTTGAGAACAACATGCCAAAGTGTTCACATGTCTTTAGGAAAATATGCTTAGTAAATCTTCTCCAGGCTTGCCATTTGCTATTCTTTATGCATATGAGTGGGATGCTGGCAGGAACAGAGTGTGTGGAAAGGGGCTGGGCTACCCACACAGGAGCCGACTGCCCCTCTGGTTGCTGGTAACTTTAAAAGGGGGCAGGCTTGGCTCTGACTTGCTCCAATTTCATTAAATTAGCGAGGCACCCCAGGAAGAGAAAATGTACCATTTCAGTCACAGCTGCAGGGAGCCACTCCGGACAGCTATTCAGTTTCCATGGAAACCGACCCTTGGAAACTGCTTCAATTTCAGGAAAATAGCTACAAACAGTAATAAGCATAAATGAAAAATGGTACACTGTTACTTCAAAAATTGTACTTGCTATTGGATTTTGTTGGGGCTCAGGGGCTGTGAATGCAGGCTTGAAGGCACAGACGCGGTGAATGGCAGCTGTCTCGCCAGGCTGCAGGCCTAATGCCAGCCCACATCGTCCCTCCTGCCTCCCTAATCAATTTTCTGGATGTGACCTCCGGTGAGACATTTATCAGAGAAACTAATGTCTGCAATCTGGGAGGAAGGACGATATGCTGAGCAAAAAAACAAACACTTGCGGAGCTGGAGGACTACAGGAATCCATTCGAAAGAGCACGGCGGGGAGTAGTGGGGCACCCGGCTTTCTTCACCTGGGCTGATTGCTTGCTCAGGCCTAAGTCAGAAATCCCTAAAGACATCAGGCAGCAGGAATTAAGAGCTGAGCTGGGAATATCTGTTCTATTCCATTTTTAAGGTCTCTAGGGGTTGGAAAGGACTTTCTAAAGATGGCTTGGTCCAGTCACTCACCCAAGTAAGGTTTCCATTCTCTCGGCAACGTCCTCCTCAGATGATTCCTGAGTACACGCCCAGACCACTCTAAGACACAACTTGAAATCTAGGTCCTTGAAGCTTCTACTCATGGACAAGCCAGACCCATCTGGCAATGAGAACCCTTCCGCCATCTGGAGTCCTTCTCCTGATCCTTCTGTGATAGTCGTGTGGCAGATGACAAGGATACCCTAATGGCCATTCTCAGAGTGCTTTCACAGGGGGACATCCAAGACAGAGCCCCGACCTCCACTGGGGAAGACTGTTGCTAACTGTGGCTCCTAAATGATCCTTCAGACATTATGCATATGCAGACTCATTTACTCTAAGAACGCTACATTTATTGTCTAGAAGCAGCTAAGGAAGGCAGGGGGAAAAATGGTCACCTCCAGGACCGACTGTAGCCAACTGTACCATCTGTCAGAGCAGATACTCAACAAATGTTTCCTGGACCTGAAAAGCCCCACTGGACGGTCGAGTGAAATCAATGTTCAGAAAAGGTGGCGCACATGCCCATGATCTCCCAGGTAGAAGAGGAGGAGCACCTGTGTTCTGCTTCTCTGCCTCCAAACCTTCCCACAGGGAGGCCACTGCACCTTGGGGTCCCAAGTCTGAGCCCTAGGAAAGGGACTGCTGAACCCTCTTACTACCCCAGGGCCATTCTAAACGTGTGTTCCTGTCGGGTGCTTGTAATCTCAGCCTCTCAGGAGGCGGAGGCAGGAGGATTGCAATGCCTCAGCAACTTATGCAGCAACTTAGCGAGGCCCTGAGAAACTCAGTGAGACCATGTCTCAAAACAAAAAATAAACGGGGCTGGGGATGTTGCTCGGTGGTTAAACAACCCTGGGTTCAATCCCTTTTACCAAAAACGAAGCCAAACGCAACCCTAAATATGTGTTCACATCAGGCCTGACATAGTAACCAACCCTGGGGAATCTACTACACCCCACCAAAGAGACAGAGCTCCCCTAATGTGGAGGAGGAAACCCAATGACTGGGGAGGGTCTGGGGTCCTGCAGAGGGCAGAGCATTCTGGGAACTGCCTAGAGTCTGGATCAGCCTCCAGGACGAGGATCCAATGAACAACAACTTTGGGGCTAGTTCATTTTACAGAACCTGATGGCAAAAAAGAAGTAAAAAACAAAACAAAACAAAACACCAATCAACCTTCTAGATATTTTCATTAATGCAGACCCTGATGGGAGCAGAGTACCTGTCCCTACAAGAAACAGACAGTGCCTCCCCAACAGGGAGGAAGCACCTCCCTCCTGATGCAGGGAGCAGGCACTGTTGCACCGTGCGGTTAGGAGGGGCAGTGGAGAGCAGGCCTGATCCCTGGAGGGAGGTGGGGCGGGGGGCTCTGCTCACCAGGCTGCACATGATGTTCACGCCATCTGGGTTCACGGTGAGTGCCTCTTGGTACAGCTGCTTGGCCTCCTCCAGGCTGCCCTTCACTTCGGCCAGTCGGCCCCGCATGTAGAGCACCGAGTGAGAGGTGGGGAACAGGCCGGCCGCCTCCTGGATGCAGAAACCTGCTTCTTTGAGGTGTCTCTGCTCCATGAACAGCTCAGCTGTGAAACCAGAGGGGCCGTGGGAGGTTTGAGTGGTGGGAGGACACAGTGGCGCCCGTATACCTAGAGCAGAGGAATCGGACACTGCCCACCAAGTCACGGCAGGGAATGTACGCTTACTGTGGGATTCTGGGGTAACGCTAGGTGCTAGGTGGTCCACCAATCATCTCAGTCAATGCTCATAAAACCCTGGGGAACAAGTGCTTCATCGCCCCACTTTAGAGACAAGGAGCCTGGGCACAGAGAGGTTAAGGCGTTGCCCAAGACCATGGTGTTGAAGCCAGGGTTTTTGTTGGGCTACGGGCTACGTGACCTCACAGCCTGGCAGTGGGAATGCAGATGGAGCCTGCCTGAGCCTGAGTGCTTGCTTGGATATCTCTGCTTTCTGCATTACTGTCCCTTCACTTCATTTGTTCATTGCGTGGCTGTGCATGGAAGCAGCTCCCATGGCCCTCCTGGAGGCTGCATCTGGAGGCTAGCTGAAGGTTCACTGCCCCGTCCTGTTCAGAGCCAAGTGGGAGCCAGATAATCCCACTAAGGATAGGGTGGGAGGAGGAGGGAGAAAAGAGGTGGGGGCACCTGCTAAGGGACAGCGCAGAGCTCAAACCAAGTGGTACTGCTAATAATGACAAAAGCCACCACCTGCAGTTATGCAGAGCTGACTGTGGGACAAGCTCCATCTTCACAGAATATTTTTAATCCACAATTCTTGCAGCCAGTCTTGGAGGGAGGTGGGTGCCATCATGATCTCCACCTTAAAAACCCAGGCTGGGAGCTGGAGCTCAGTGGTTATAGCACTTGCCCAGCATGCGCAAGTACGCGAGTTCAAACCCCAGCACCACGTACACAACAGAGCTTCAGAGCAACGAAAGCCATGTGAAAAATTAAATAAAAATTGATTGTCTCTGTCTCTCTCTCACTGTCCCCTCTTTCTTAAAAAAACAAAAACAAAAAACAAAAACAAAAACAAAAAAACCAGGCTCAATTAGAGAAGACGATATTATGGCTTTTGAAATCAAATGGATGGAGATGGAAAGAATTATGCTAAGTGAAGTATCCCAATCTCAGAGACTAAAGGGCCGAATGGTTTCTCTCATCTGTGGAAGCTAGACTACATCGGGAGCAGTATGTTAGATGGCTAAGCTAATAATAACTTCAAATTGTATGATTCTCAACGCAATAGGGGGATGACTGCCTAGGATACCTGGAGGTGCAGGGTGGGGGACAGGGTTGGGGGAGGGCTTAGGAAGGATATCTAGGAGACTGGAGGGTAGGAATATGGGGGAATCATCTCAGGAGATCTCTGACCTCCACAAGATATCCATTTAACTCAGGGGTTCTTCTGGGGGAAACAGCAACATGGGGAACCCAAGCTGGGCATCCATGACATGGCATTAGCCTTGGACAACTAAGTATATATACATTTGTTCTTAAATGTTTGATAATGTTTCCCCCTCAATTGTAATTCCATATTCATCTAATAAAAAAAAAGATTTCTAACAGCCATTTAAAGTCCTTGTCTAGGGCTGGAGCGGTGGCTCCACGGTTACAGTGCTTGCCTGGCATGCACGAGTATGCAAGTTCAAACCCCTGCATGTACCCAACGAAGTCTCGGGGCAACGAAAGGCACATGAAAAACCAAATAAAAATTGTATTTCTGTCTTTCTCTCTCTCACTGTCCCTCTCTCTTTAAAAAAACAAACAAACAAACAAACAAAAAAAAAAACCCCAGGCTGAGGAGGTAAAGCCCTCACCTACTCCCTCTGTGAGAAAGGGCAAAGCCAGGCTGGGCCACCCCCAGCAGCCTCTGGGCCGCCCTCTAGAGCCGATTTTGGCAGCAGGCAGGACCAGACCTGCCCCAGAAGCAGATGGGTGGGAAAAGGGGGCTGTTTCTCCAAACCTGGACCTGCCACAGAAGTGCACATTTCAGTCCCACGCTGCACAGGCCCACGCCCACGGCGGGCACTTTTAGAAATGCTGCCTGTCGGCTGGCCCCGCAGCCCACTCTGCCTTCCTTTCAAAGCAGCCCCCGGACTCCGCTGCCCCCTCCTGGGGCTGGTGCCCAGGCGGAAGTCAGAAGGATGGTAACGCAGATGGGGAGCGCGGGAGGCCAGCAGAGTCTGGCTTGCGGCTCTGCCAAGAGCTTTTCCTAGCAAGGGCTGAGAGCTGAGGTTATACCGGTTCAGATCACGTCGGGGGTGGGCTCTGTAACTGATTTTCCTCTGGAAACTCCCAGAAAGAGGTAGACAAACTGGAACCAGGCTCCCATAAGAGCAGGAAGGTGTCTAACTAAGGCTTTAACTGCAACACGTGGCACTGGGTCCTCAGCATGAACATTGTGTAAGGCTCGTTGTGCAATCCAAGAAGCTGCCACATCTGAAAGTGTTACAGAGGGTTATGGTGAAGGGTGCTCTTCCCTAACAGAGGTGAAAACTTGAGAGAACCAGAAAATTAAACAATAAGGAGCTGGATACCCATGACATGGCCAAAGAGAGAGATGTGGGCTTTTGTCCTCAAGAAACAGTCTGACATGGAGATTTCCAAGGCAGATAGCACAGGAAGGTGAGGCCAGGAGATGGGGGGTTTGAGTCCAGTGCCTTGCAGGGAGGGAAGCCCAGTGGATGGGGATTTGGTTTTCTCAGTCTCCACTTTCCTTCTCTACTGCCAGGGCCTTCGAACAGGCTGCCTTCATAACTGAGTGTCCAATATGCAACTACTGAGCACTGACTGTATACCTAGTCCTCCCAAGAGAAGGAGAAAGCAGGAGTGCAGGTAGGCGAGCTGAGCCAGTAAACCACTTGGGAGATCCAGGGCAGTGAAGTGGCAAGTGCCAATTCTGAGTATCATAGGCACTCAGGAGGGATCAGGGCAGCACTGCTAGTGTAGTCATGGGGGTCTTTCTGGAGGTGGCAGCATGTGAGCGGGGCCCTGAGGCTGCAAGGACATTTGTACTGGCAGAGAGAAGAATGGAGGCCATGTCCACTTAGAAGGCTGGGCCCCACTGTGGCAGAATCCCCCCAAGAAAGGGGAGGAGCAAAAGGCTTTGTGCAGGGGCGAGTGTTGTGGGTAGGGAGGCTTCTACTGCACCAGAATCTGTGGTCGCATCCTCCACTGACAGGAGCTCAGTTCGGTGGGGGTCCCTGGGGTCTAGCCTTCCATGCCCAGACCTTGCACCAGCAGCCCCACCCCAAGTTGAGCCCACTTGGCCCTGCCATGACTCATTAAGCTGTTTACAGCTTGCTGTCCTGTCTCCCAAGCCCTCAGGAGGCTGTCCCTGGTCCCTTCCCTTGGGAACTCTTGTAGTGCATTCACATCAACAGATTTCAATTAGAAGTGCTGTGCCCCTGGGGCTTTTTGAGACCTTAGGCTTTGTCGAGGGCCACACACCAGGGAACATGCCCTGAAAAATGGGCCTGGCTGCTTCAGTCTGATGAGCTTCATCGCCACTTAGGCAGGAAAGCAGATGACACGGAACAGAGCCAGGGAGGCAAGGTCTCCCCAGGGCTCTGGCCACACTGCAGACAATGTCACAATCCCAGCCTCCAGGGCAGGCCTTCTGACCTACAGCAGGCCCATAGGTCTGGGGGCTGCAGTGCCCCCATTTTCCTAGCCTCAGTGTCCCTAGGCAGATGCCCCTGGCTCCTGCTTACTGTTTTACCAAACATGTTGTTCCCCACCAGCCAGCCACCAGCCAGCCAACTGAGGCTGCAGCAGGAGACCTAGGGCACCACGCCCGTCACAGCCTGGATCCTCCCCGTCCCGGCCTGGCTGCCAGGTCTGGGGTGCCCACACCCATCCTGGCCTCCCCTGGCCCAGCTGGATGAGCACTCACTGTTACTAGTTTTTCCTTATTGATGGAGGGCCTTGCTGCCCTCTCAGTGTCAAAGGGCACTCCTAGGCCTCCTCAACAACTTTACTTTCTTCCTTCCTGTCCCTTCTGTCTCATCATCCTCCATGCCTACCTCTTGACCTCCTCTCTTGCTTGTCTGTCTCTGGTGGTTTTTTTCCTCTCTGCTCCCTGTCTCCCCACCCGCTCTTTCCTCTGCTTTCTTTCTGCAAGCTACAAATGGAAAACATCTGCTCCCTGGAGCTTTGTAACAGTCCCTTTTATTATTTTTTTCAGAGGCATCCTGGTCTAACCCTGTATCCAGAGCTGGTTCCAGTCTTCCTGCTGAGGCCCAGGCTCTCTGCCACAGGCCTATTTCCATATCCCTCTGCGGGGTGGACCTTGCCCTCAGGCTGGCCCTGTAATGAGAAGCAGGATGCTGAGAGCCCAGGGCCACCCTGAAGGCCCTCACCTGCAGAAGTGCAGTGAGCTTCCTACAGAAAACCCACCCAAGACCACAGAAAAGGGAGGGAGAGAAAAGAGAAAACAAAGGCATAGAGGTGGGAGAGAAACAGGTTAGACTCTAAGAGGGACCCTCCTTGGCTAGCCTTGACCCCCTAGTGGGGGCAATTTTGGTGACCCCAAGGTAACAAGCATTCTTCCCCATGGAGCAGAGTCCCTTGTAGTTAGGAAAGTCAAATAATGGAGTTTAGGTCATTGGCTCATGAGAGATTGACGTGTACCAGTTCCAGCTGTGTCCTTTCGGGGAAAGGGTGTCTTCTTTCTCTCTCCTGCATTTATCTTATACCTTGGAATGTCAATTTTAGCACAGAGCCATCCTGGACCACAGGGCGAGAGCCACACCCTAGGGACGGCAGAGCTGCTATCCCAGCTGTAGCTTTCATCTCTGAATTGTTACATAAGAAATAAGCACCTAGCTTATGTGTAAGCAATATGACTCCATGTCTCAGAAGGACAGGAGACTCTCTGCCTAGGAGGAGGCCTTGTGGATTATTCCTCTGCATTCTTCAACACTCCTCTTCGTACTTTAGACTTGACAGCCGTGGAGCATACCTCCCATCTCCCTAACATGCTAAGGACCGGAGATGCTAACTGGGGCAATATCTGCATTATTAAAATGCTCCCATCTCTAGCCCTTCTGTGAATCCTGATCCAATTCTTTTTTCATATTCAGAACCTATGATGGTGAGCGTGGAGGCGTGCTGCATACTAATGTGTCCATATGCGGAAAACATGCCACGAGAAACTTCGATTCTCAGCTAACGAGCACGTTCTAGGGATAGCTTGCCAAATTTGCGCGTCCCTATAACGGATCGTCTACTTTTGGTTGGTTTCTTTTCCAGCTCCCCTTGGAGGCTGCAACCACATCCCTGTGGTGGGCAGAGAGCAGAGAGGACGGTAGGCAGAGCAAAGGTGAGGAGGTGCCCCTGTACCCACAGTGTCCCTTAGGCAGTTCTGGACTGAGCCCATGCAGGCCTAGGGCAGGCTCAGGATTCCACTCAGTCTCACTGCTGCCATTGTATTCTATTCAGACACTTGTCACCTCTGGCCTCCAGTCTCTCTTTTCACTCTAATCCACCTCCTGCATCACAATCAGGTCAAGTTGATAAACACTTTCCAAGAAGTCCCTCCTCGCATTCCTAAGCACAAGCAGACTGGGTCTGTGGGACCATGTGGCTTCTGGCTCCATCACTATAACTGGCACAATAGAAGCCAATCATCATTTGCTGAGCACCTACTATGTGCTACAGTAAAGGCATCACACATGAGTTCATTTGAGATTAGGGCTGTCAGTTGTGGGCTGGCTTCAGAGCCCAGATCTGGGTGACTGAGGCTGGGCCTCCCTGCAGCCGACCTCCCCAGCACTCACATATCTGCAGACTCTAGTGGCAATGGTGCCTCTTAGTGCTCCAGAGGCTGGCAGTTTCCACTTTACCAGCCCTCTGGCCTGTCCATCTGTGTGGCCTCTCCTAACCCCAGTCTCTCACGTTTCTATTTGCTGCAGAGAACCTATCCCAGGTAAGAAGGAAGGCACTCTTCCCACTGGGCAAAGAGGAAACCCACAGCCAGATTAAGTGATTTGCTTGAGGTAAGCAAGGATGAAATACCTGGAACTAGACCAGGTTCCTGATCCTATGAGCACCCTGTAACCTATTGAGCTTAATCAGGAGCCTCTGCCTCCCTGCTCCAGGATAAGATAGGACTCTGAACATCTGAATGGCTTCAGGTAGATAGGTGGGTGTCCCTGAGACCCAGTTCCCCAACTGGGACTGGGGATACTCACCAGCCTGGAGCCAGATCTGTTCTAGCGTGGTCCACAGCTGCATGGGGCCCTGCTTCAGAACCGAGCTGGGCATGGTCAACTCTGACATTGCCTCCTCAAGCCTCGAGGCTGCAATGGATGAGGCCCGCCGAGAGCCTGCAGAGAAAGAGGCCATGGGGCTGAGCAGTAGAGTCAGGGTGCCAAATGCTGCAGGTCCCTGGGATAGTCAGAGCCCAGCTCCAAAGGGGCAGACAAGGAACCCGGGTCAGGTCAGGGCAGGGCAGGGCAGCACTGCTCAGTAGCTAGAAAACAGCTCTCAGACCCACTAGGGAGGACCCACCACCTACTCTTAGCCACAGATGGGAAGAGGAGCTTTTTAAGGGGCAATCAGGCAGAAATCCCACTGAGAATCTATCCCTGAGGAAAATAATCATAAATGTCAGCAAAGATGCTCATTCGACTCCTGCCTGTAATACTGCAAACAACAGAAATTACCTGAATGCTCAACAATAGAGATAATTAAAAATAAGCGAGGGTATAATCACGAAAGACTGTGGTCGTTAGAACAACAATGTGGACGCTGATGTGGAAAAGTGTTCTTTTATACAGCTAGGTGCAAGAAAGCAAGCAACGAAAGAATATAATCATATTTTATGAAAAATAAATATGGGCACGCATAGAAAAAAGTCAGAAGGGCCATTTATTGAGGTCTGGGTGGTGAAATTAGGGATGACTTTTCTTTCTCCTATTTTTACTTTGTTTTGCAAGTACACCATATCATTTCACAGGTGGAAAGGTCCCATTCATGGCTGAGACCTGAAGGATTTTGGGCAGCAGTTTGAGTCAGAGCTGTGCCCTCAGAGAACCTCTCCCATGGCAGTTCTGGGTGGTGTGGGCCCTGCTCGGGACATATAAGCTGTTGACATTTATAATTCCCATGCAGGTGAAATGCGAGCACTTTCTCCCTCTCTCAGAGGCAGTAAAGGCTCCAATAAACTCAGGAGACCTCAGACACACCACAGATGATTTCAGTTTATGGGACAAGTGTCCATGGAGTCCTAATAACTTTGAGCATGATTCTTCCCTTGCTAATTGCAAGGGAGTTGCTCCACCCACTTAGCCAGTCCCTCTTTGGAGACAGCAGCTCCATGTGCAGCCAAGCATCCATGCGATGGGCCCGAAAGTCGGGTACAAAATTTGGCTGCGGCAATCAATCCATCACCAGCAACTTGGCTCAGGTCCACAGAAGTGAGGAAAATGAGCAACTCCACTAAGCAACTCCACTTGCGCTTTCATTCCCATGACTAATTCTCCTTGTGTTTTTGAGGAAGGTGTTTTGCTTTAATCAAGCGCACAGCTTAAACATGTAGGTTTACAGTTCCCAAATTCATTTGAATTTCACAAGCCCTGGGTTTCAGGATGAGTTTTTCCAGGAAAAGAGTCAGCTCTGCACTTAGAATTGTGAAGAGCTCAGCTCATTTCTTCCTATTTGATTCATCTACTGGGGCATTGGGTAGACTCTGGGGGTTGGCACTGGCCTCGGGCAAACAGTCTCTGCTCCCGGTTATCTTTCTACCCTCATCTTCTCTCTCTTCACCCTTACCCTGGAGGAAGGGTCCCTCCCTTGCCCAATCCAGCTGCCTACCACCCACCCCAGGGCCAGCAGCCAGCCCTACCCAGAGCCAAGATCAGCCTGAAAGATGTCTGAGGAGGTCGCCCCTTAGCATACAGGCCCTTGGAAAGCACTGCCAAGGAGCAGTAATGGGTCTGGACAGGCTGCCCAGATGCCACCCTCCCTTTTGCTCTCAGGCTGCAACAGTGAGCCGTGGGCCCACATGAAGAGGTACCCACAGGGCACATTCTTACCAGAGTCTGCGTCATGGGCGTCAGGCAGGGTCAGGTGCATGCCGCTCTGTTTCTTCAATGTGATGCCCTCGCCTAAGCTGCCATCCTTCTCCAGGCCTCTGGAAGGCAAGGGTAGGCAGAACCAAGTGAGGCAGACGGCTAACATCCCCCAGGGCTGGCAGGGAGCACCAGGGAGCCTCAATCCAGACAGGCTCTGGGACTGAGAGTTCATGTTCCAGAAACAAAGCCCAAGTCAGGACCACAGGCGACTCAGACAACCAGAGCGGCAGATGGCTCAGCATGGGTCTCGTGTCATACAGGCTGAGGCCTGGAAACCCTCTCTCGGTGCCTGTTCTCTCCTCTGAGGCAGGTGAGGCCAGAAATTCCCCTAGGTTTGAACGAGGTCTTTTCTATCCTACCTCCTATTGCTCTCACAATGTCCAGAGTGCCGAGCAAGGAGCAGGGACTGTGGACTGACTTCCTAAAAAGCCTACCTGGTCTTCAGAGGCACCAGAATGCCCCAGCCTGCTGGGAAGGAGGGTCCGGCTGCTACCTCCTGCCATAGGATCCCTAACCTCCAGCTGCCAGGGTGGCCTCAGGGGAGCCAGTGGGGGGGATCTGGGGGCAGATAAAAAGCATGGTGAACCCTGGCATGGTGGCATATTCCTGTAATCCCAGCAACTTGGGAGGCCGAGGAAGGAGGATCACAAGTTTGAGACTAGTCTCAAAATTTAGTGAGGCCCTCAGCAACTTAGCGTGACCTTGTCCCAAAATAAAAAGTAGAATGGGCTGGGGATATGTCTCAGTGATTAAGAGCCCCTGGCTTCAATCCTTGTATCAAAAAAAAAACAAAACAAAACAAAAAAAAAAACAAAAAACAACAACAACAAAAAAAAATATGGTGACCCCATGTTGTCCCTGACCCAATTCTTGGATTTCCGTAGCTCCCCACACTCTTTTCTCAGCATAGGAGGTGGGGAAGCCAGGAAGGAGGCACCAGCTGAGAATGGCAAAACAGCATGTTGGGCCCTTCCTGGGGCATACGCAGGCCAGCCAGCCTTCCCCACTGCCAAAGACAGCCCGCGACCTTGGAACGGGTGACTGGGGAGACTTAGAGGAGGGCTGTGCTAGAAAGGGCTGGAGAGAAGCTGGCCCAGCCTGCACCAGAAGGTGTTTTCCTTCCTAAGGGATGCCTACATGATGGTCTTGCAAAGAATGCCAGGATCCAAGGTATCTTTTCTATCCTAACTCAGGCTCACGCTGGCTCCAACTTGGGCCTGGAGATGGGTGATCATCTTAGTGGGTGTTAGAGAAAACCATCCACCAAAGCACAGCGAGTGATTCAGGGCTGGCTCCCTTCTCCCGCCCTCTTCCCATTTCTTGGAGCTATCCAAGTGCGGTGCTAAGGAGCCAGAGACGCTAGGTTTAAGTCATGGCCACCCCTTCTTAGTTGGGTGACCCTCAGCAAACTTACTTGACCTTTCTCATAAACTTTCTCCTTTGAAAATTGAACATGCCAACATCCATTTCACAAGGCTTCTGTGAGAGTAAATCAGATAGTCTGGGCAGGTGACTTGCACATTGCTGGCTTCCTGTCCAGGTACCTGATCTGCAGTACAACTTCCGTCTCCTTTTCTCCCACCCACTGAGGGGCCTCTCCTAAGCCTTCAGGTCAGTTCATATTTGGGGACTACTTGCCACATAGTTCTAGGCCAACATGCAGCATGATGCTCCCTATCATGGGGAAAGAGATTCCAAGATGAGCAAGTAGCAAAGACCTGCATGGAAGTGGCTGAGCAGAGGCTGGGTGGTTGGTGGCCATGTGAAGGAGGGGCCAGGAGGAAGGGTGATGAGAACTTCAGACTAGCAGTTTGGGCCCTGGCAGAGAAGGGGAAGGGAGCATGCCAGGGAGGTAGGTCAGCTGAGTGCGTAGGGCAGGACAGGCTGTGATTTCTGGTCTTGATCTTGCCAAATTCAATTTCACGAGCCCTGGTATCTGATCTGGGGCCCCAGATTCAGAGAAGAGTCCCCCAGTCCCCTGGGAAAGTCAAGCAGGGAACTAGATTCAGTCACCTGGTCCAGGCAGCCTAAGTAAGCTTTGCTCTACCCGTGGTGGGAGGCTGGGTCAGGGGGTTCTCCAGGGGCTTCCTGTTGGGGTGAGTTCCATCAGGGTCTCAGGTCAGAGATGGAGTGTATGGGTGGTGACTTCCAGGCAAACCCCACTAATCCTGGCCCCTGTAAGAGCACTTGGCAGCCCTTCAGCCCTTCAGCCCTTCCAGGAGGCATAGGCTTTAAATTCAAGGTCAAGCCTTAAGTAAGAAAAGGCTGCAGCTGGGGGGGAGGCCCCCGGCCGAGACTGGCCCCCGAACAGCAGGCAGCCAGCCATCCGGATCAGGATGCAGGTAAGGAGCAGCCAGCTCAGGGCAGCTCTGCAGAAAGGGAGCCATGCTGAGCACCTGCTCCAGCTGCCACAGGGGCAGGGAGGGGCATCTGAATGCTGGGTCCCCCACACAGGAGAATGGCTCTCCTCACATCACTCAGCTGCCAGGCAGCTTCCCAATCCTTTCTGAAAAGTCCCTCACTCCATAGCCTCCTCCTGGCAGCTTCTACCCACTGGTCCTGGACTGCTCTAGGATCTCCCAGGCTCCAAGGCCTGCAGAGAGAGGACTGATCCTGCCAAGGCTCTCCACTCCACCCGGTTACCTCTGTAAATGTCACCAGCAGAGAGGTTCCTCTGGGGAGTTTGAGGCCTTGTGAAAATGCAAATACCTTCTGGAGTAGGGTCCTCTGAGGCCTTAGGGAATGGCACAGGGAGCCATCCCAGAGAAGAGGAAGGGTGGGGACCAGCAGAGCCGGAGAGGCAGTGCACCTGCCCTGAGTGAGGCCACTGAGCTGCACAGGCTGCGCCCAGGCATCCCAGAGGGTTGTAGCAATGACTTTCACAGATTCAGCCAGGACAAGAGTGCCTTAAAGTGGCCCAGGAAAAACTCAGGCTACAGCAGGAGGCAGGATGCATGGAGATTGTCAGTGACTAGGGAGGTGTGGGTGGCCCTTAGGCCCTTGCCTCCTCCACTGCCTCCTCTTCCAGAAGTAACAGACTTCATGGGCTGGGACTCATGAGGCCCAGGTTCAAGTCCTACCACTACCGCTGACCAGGTGAGTGACTAGCAAATTACACAGGAGCTCCAAGTCAGCTTCCTTGCTGGGCTGAGTATAAAATCAATGTATAAGATACAAGGGGCTGACGTATCAGATAAAGTGGCGAGCCCGGCACCTGGCTCAGATTCTTAGTAACTGTTTCTCTGCCTTCTTGCCACTCTGAGCTTTGATTTCAGAAACTGCATTTTATGTAGGTCACAGAGGACTTCCAGGAGGTTGAACTGGACCATGGATGTAAAAAGCCCTGTGAGTGCTAAGTTCCACATCTTCATCCAAACTCACCACGCCGACCTTGCCAGGCTTTGTAGACCTCAGCTGAGTACTGTTGTCCTGGCAACCACTGCCTGTCAACCGGGCCCTTCACCCTCTGCCAACCCAAGGGACGACGACAGCCACTCACCCGAGCTGGGAGAAGCTGTACAGTGTTTGCCACAGCCGCAGCATTTGTCTGCAGGTCACGAGGGCTTCCTCTGGGCCTTTCAGTACCTGCTCCAGCTTCACCTTGGTGAACATCAGGCTGTGGGGAGGGAGAGCAGCAGTCAGAAGGCCCAGGCAAGAGTGGGACCCCAGAGGATTCTGCCCCACCAGGGGAGCCCCCATCTACACACCTCCCAGCCCACATGAGACAGGGTGCCTGTGAATGTGGAAGCCCCTGTGGTACCCCTGGGCCCTTTTCTTCCCGTGACTGCTTCTCCCCACCTTTGAATCTCAAGCATGAGATTGCTCTGCATTTGCCAGAGCCTACTGTGCCCATTCTGCTGATGGTAAACCATCTTGCCCACCCTTTAGTGTTGTCAGGTATGATTCCCAGCCTGGCAGTGTGCTCTGCCTCCCCAGATCCTGAGCCAGGCAGCGCCCTGCATGCCCCTGACACATGCTCTATACCTCTGTGCGCTCCAGGGCCCCAGGCAGGGCCTTCGGTAAGGGAAAGCACCTATGGCTCAGTGAGTCTAAGCAAGGAATTGGTCACCTTCAGGCACCTTCTGCCTTCTGCCTTGCCACACACAACTGCCGCCCAATAACACCTCCTAAGTGGAACCGGGAACTTCGTTTCCTGACCTTGGATACACTGGGAAGGTCCTGTTACACTGTATCACAGAATTCCTCCTCGGATTTCCTAAGATAGCCAGATTCCCTTACATAGGATTAAAGTGACATGAAGTCCTTTTCAACCACCATTTAGGGACAGTTGCTGTGCCACGGGAGCAGCTTTCAGACTTTCTACCTGAAAAGCTTACGTCCTTTGAGGCAGGATGGATGAAGGATGTAGCCCCTTAGAATGGTCAGGGGGCAGGAGCACCAGAGGGGTGGACAGTTTCCCCCTCTGCTACGGCACAGCAGGGACAGTCAAAACCCTGAACCCACACCAATCAAAATCCTTGCTCTCCAAGAGGTGGGTCACTGTGCCAGGTGTCAGCCCTTCCATTGTTGGGGAGACTGGGGGTACCAGAAGAGGAATCCTGGCAGGAAATACAGCAATATTTCTACCTCCAGCAGGGCCAGCAACACAGATGCACATCAGCAGCTTGGGCAGCCTGTGGAGAGCGTGGCTGAGCCACTGAGGCCCAAACAAGGCTGTGACTCCTGGTTCTCAGAGTGGTCAGCAGGAAGTCCCTGTTATCCACAGCATGGCTGCAGAGCGAGGCACAGGGCTGGGAGGCCTGGAACTTGATCACACCCACCCAGAAGCACAGCCCTCTTGAGGGAGGCTGCCAGCAGGCCTTCTGCATGGAGGGCCCCACCCCAGCGCTCCCACCCCAGCGTTCCCAGGCTGCAGAGGGCAGCCCTATCCAGGAAGGCTGGCCTCCCCCGGGCCCTCCCACCTTTCTCCCTCAATTGGGGTCCTGGCCTCCCCTTCCTCAGCTCTGAGACCTGAGCTCCATGCTCTCTGAGCCCTTCTTCCTGCCCCTTGGCAGACTGACTTGTTGGTAGAGAATGAGGAGGTTGGATCCCCCCAACACTGTCCTTCCAGAAGAGTAGTTTTGGGTTCTGCAGAAGTATTATCTTTCTTCCTCACTTTTCCTCAAAGATACCTTTCCCACCCCTGTACACAGGTCCCCCCATGGCCTCTCCTCCCAGTTGTCATCCACCTTTCCGGCCTGACTTTAAGCCCCACCTTTCCCAACTCTTTGGCACCTTTCTGGAACATTCATGACCATCAGCTGGCCTCTGAGGTCCTGAGGGCAGAGCTGGGGTTCTCATGCTGTGGCTACATGAGCACAACCCAACAGCACAGCTTTCAGCACCCAGTGGGCAGCTGTTGGGAACACTAGCCCTGCTACCCTACTCTTCTTCCCCAGATTTCTAGGGGATCCAGCACTAGGTGGCTCTGTTTTTGGGAATATGAAGTAGAAGACACAAATTCTATCTTTAAGGTAACAATTACAGGGCTAAAAATGTCAAACTGTCCAGAGAAGCAGGTGCTGTATTTTTGGATCAGACTCAGTACAAGGAGCTGGTGTTCCACAGGAGAGTGGGGTAGGATGTGGTTGGTGGTGGGGGAGGGGAGGAAGGGAGGTTGGAGCAGAGGGTGGTGCTGAGGAGGGAGAGCCCTTCCCTGGCTCAGGCCCAGTCCAAGGCCACACCTCCCCTCAGGCAGCCACAGTTAAGAGTACCCGAGCAGGTGATTCCAGACTCCAACAGGACCAGGGCTAGGCTGGGACAGTTCCTGGACAGACCAGCCCTGCAGCATTCCTGGGCTCTCTGCCACCCACACATCTCCTCAGAGGCTTCTTTCTTTCAGAGCCCCCTTCACATGGCAGCTCCTGCATCCCCAAGAGCAGGATGGGTCCCTGGCAGACCATGTGCCTGGCACAGAACAGGCAGAAAGCTGATCTGTCAGTGCAGCAGTCTGTACCCCCATCGCTGCTGACATTCCAGTAGCATGAGTGACCCAGAGCGGAATTTCTCAACCCAACCACATCCTCTCTGGGCCAGGCAAGTGCTCCAACAGCCACCCTCTGGTCTGATGTTCACTCCCACATACCGAGGCTCCAGATTAATTCCAAGGAGAGTTCCCTGGTCTGGTGTCTGAGCAGCCAGAGGTACTTGCTTCACCAAGCCCTGCCACTGTCCACGCCACCAGCCTAAGCACCTCCAAAAGTATTTTAAGGCCTTCCAGCTCAGGCTCCACCTTCCATTCCCATCACCCGCTCCCTATGACCTTGGGCTGGTCACATGGGTATCACAGCTCCCTGAGCCTCGGCACCATGCCACACTTTGCTCCACCACTGTGGCCTCTTTTGGGACCCACCCTTTCCCTTCAGACATCCGGCTGACTCCTAACCAGATGGTACCCTCTGACTTCCGGTGTATCCCCTTGGGGGCTCTACACCCCCATCCCCCTCCAGGACAGCCTTCACAATGTCTGGGTGTGGCCTGGATGTGTGCACACCTGCTGGCTTGCCTCTAATTCACTGCTGAGCTCTTGTCCCTGGGACAGGGATCAGCAAACAACTCCACTGGGGCTCTAAGACAACCAAACCCAGCCCTGTGGGTGCACAAGTTCCCTTTCCCTACTGTCCACTGGGATGGGTGGCTGCGCTCACCTACATGCTCTGGGCCTAGTTTTTTGGACAGAGCCCTTGAGTGACATTTTTGGGTTGGCACAACCAGGCAATCAGAACTGTGGCTACAGTCTCATTGGAACACTAGGGCTTCCTGGGTAGAGGGGAACAGAGTGGGCAAGTCAGGCTTTCCACCCTTTTCAAGCAGCAACCCCTCCTTCTGTCTTATATACAGAACAAGTCTAAGATGACAAGGATTCTGAGATTAAAAAAAACAAAAAATGTGATTTTAATCCTGAGGCCCCAGTCCTCCAAGATGGCCCTACGTGACCACCGCACCTTTCTCTAAGTGTCTGGGACTGTATTCAGTTAGCACTTAACTACATTCTCTCTCTCTGTCTACACACACACACACACACACACACATGTAATCATTTTCATATTATAAAGTCAAGTTTAATAACATTTAAAAAACTGACCCCCTGGACAGTCTGCAGCCAATCCTGCCTATGTGTAGTAAACCCACCATTTATCTTGCCCTGTGTCCACCAGGCACGCCCACATGGATGGATGGTGCACACACGTGGGACAAGGCCCTGCCTCGCTCTCCAGTACCCAGCGCTGTGCTTGCTTGCCTAGAACTGGAATCTGGTCATTTGACGCCTCATGCTGCAGGGGGCTGGACTCATAGGGGTGGACAACAGGCACTCCAGAGATGGCATGCCGGTGTCTGTCTCCCTCGAGTGGGGGAGGGGTATTTATCCCAGGAGACAGTCACAGAGCAAGGCTCAAAAAGGAGAATTTCTAAGGTAGGAATTCTGGAATCTGGTGGCCTTCCAATATTTGGGCTCTGAAGAGATTCTAGGAAAAAAAAAAGTCTAGAACAGAGAACTCTAGAGCCTTTGGCAGCCTATGATAGCAGCTCCCAAATCACTTATTGTCCGTCCTCAAACCCTGCACTGAACTGTCACTCAGAGTAATGAGACATGGGCTGAGGAGTCAGAAACTCAAGCCAAAGTCCCAGCTGTTGCCACCCAGCTGGGCACATCACAGGTTCCACACCTGTAAAACAAGAGTGAAGGAACCTGACCACAGGTTCCCACGAGGCTGAGCCCTGGTCACCCATGAGCTGCAGCTCCACAGTAGCCCTCAATGTCCAACATGGGGTCTGCCTGATGCTCGGGAAGGGCTACCTGCTTGGAAAGCGTGGGCCTCTCACACTGGCAGAGCAAGTGCCTGGGTTATGGGTACCTCTGACAGCTTTCGAAAGCCCCTGAGCTTCCCACCTGTTCTGTAGGGCAACCCGATCTTGGATGTGATCCCCTCAGGCAAGCACTTTCCTGTTTTTGAAAGTGGAGGAAGCCCACATGCAAGAAGCACTGAGGTCTTTTACAGCCTGGCCCTGGCCCCGCCTCAGCCTCTGAAGGCAGATGTGAAAGTGAGTGTGTTCTCTCTGGGGAGGGAAGGAGCAAAGGTCAGTGTGAACGGGCTGTGCTCTGTCCCATTGCTGGGCCCTGAGTCTCCTCATTCCCGCCACTCTCTATGGCCCTGTCCAAATCTTGTGGCACATGTGCCCTGATCCTAGAAGGGAGGCCCTGTACAGACAGGAGCCCACTCACTGTCAAGGGCTCAGTTTTCCTGAGGGTACACACAACCCTCAGCAGCTCTGAACCCCGGTCATCTATGAGCCCAAGCTTATGCTCCTTCAGACACTGTCCTAACTGCCCACCTCAGCTGCCACTGTGATCTGGTCGAGGTCAGGGACCTGCCACCTGCCCCATCACCCACACTCAGCACCTGGTGCTCTGCTGACCTGAGCAGAACCAGCACCTGCTGAACCGTGAAAGAGCTCTGCCCCACAGGGTCTGTCTTCGCTAGTCCTGCTCCAACGGAGAAAGACAGAGACCAGAAGTCAATGTCTCTGCTCCCTGCTATAAAGTGGCTGGCATTATAGGTCACTAGCTTTGCCCATCTTCCTGACCACTCTGGCCAGGGGCTGAGGATGAAGATTCCCAAGAGGATTCCTCCCTCTCTTCCCAGGCCCTCCCCGGCCTGCACTCCTGGGGCAGGATCAGACTGCTAATTATTTGTCAAAAGGATTAAGACTTGGAACTCTTCCCATTTGAGGCAAAGACAAACAATTTCCTTCCACTGCCATAAAGAGAAAAGATTTTAGGGTGAGCATGGCCATTCTAAGACCTTTTTAGAATAATTTTATAAACAGGGAATATTTTTGTGGCATCTTTGGCTAAGTAAGCACTGTCTCAGGATAAGGGGTCATCCTCGCCCTCTCCTTCCTTACCTGGGGCTCCAATCCTCTGCTTCTTACTATGTCCCCTCCCCAGCTGCTCACCATAGTGCTCCACTCTTTTGGGTGGAGGTGGGGATGCTGGCAGGGCAGAATTGGCTTCAGGGAAGGACATGGGTCATGTGGATGGCAGGCACAGGAGCTCACAGTTTTACTTTCATGTTCCTGAAAGCAGATCCCTGTGATTACTCACCACCTGCAATAAACTCTTGAACCTGGTAATTGTGGCAGACCTGTGGGAGCCACCTTTGACCCCTAGCTTACTCACTGCCAAATGGGAAAGCATATGTTGAAACACAAACTCAGCTGATGCAAAGATCCTATATACTTCCAGGCTGTGCCTCTTACTAGAGCGCCTCAACCTCTCTGAACATGTGTTTCCATGTGCAAAGCAGGGATGGCCCAGGAGGTTGTTGGGAGAATGAAAGGAAGGAGCACCCAGAAAGCCATCATCTGGTACACAGTTACTCCTTGAGAAAAATCAGTTGTCATTCTCAGACCTGTCTTCCCTGCAGGTCCTGTGTTTGTTTGGGCAGGGACCAAGTCATTCTTATCTTTATCTCCCCAGTGCCTTTCCTCCTTCTCACCCCTCAACTTGCGCTGAAGCACAGAAGGAAGCTGAGTCACGAGGACTTCTGGAGGCCTGGAGAGCTGTGGGTGTTCCCAGGACTGTAGCAACTGGGCGGAAGCGAGGCTGCAGAGTGGCCTGGGGGATGCTCCGCTCTTCCCGGCCCCAGCTGTACTCTCAGGACCCTGGGTGCCTCTTCCTGCTCCCTCTGGCTGCTGGCCATGCTGGGAGCCCTCTGAGATGGGGTGAAGGGTGGTGGCAGGTGTGGCTAGTGCACAAAAGGGGATATTATCTCTTTAAAGGACAGTAATTGGTAATTCCAGCTGATGGCTGCGCTGTGCTGTTTTAATGAAGAGTTCTATTTTTATAGAAAACACATAATTGAGTGAAAAAGCAGGCTATTCTCTGAGTCAGGTGGCCACACCTCTGGAAATAACTCCTTGGCCAGGAGGCCAGAGCCTGTGCACAGCACAGGGACCCGCAGCAAGGGGCCCTCATCTGGTGACACAAGTGTCCCTTCTTTTAGCCATGTGACGTAGGACAATTCACTTGAGCTCCTCAAAGCCTCAGTCTCTTGTTTATAAAATCTATTTGCCTGATGATCACTGTGTGAAAAATAATGCACATAAAAGGGTCAAGCAAGAGGCTGGCACTTGCCGAAGGGTTCACCCCATCTGTCCTGTCACTCGTGTCTACCCAGCTCCTGTTATGTGCAGCTGCTTGCTCAGCCCTTCTGCACCTGCTTCCACATCTGTAAAATGGGAATAACAATAGTTCCTGTCCCTCCTAGAGTTGCTAAGGGGATCATGTGAGCTCTTGCAGGACTCAGAGGAACTTCCTGCTTAGGGCAGTGCCTATCACAGAGCTGCACAATGGGGGTCCTGCTGTGGTCAGGGGCACTCTAAGGTTCAGGCAGGGTGGCTGCCAGCCATCAGCTGCTCAGGTCCTAGTCCCTGCTCTGCCGCTCATCAGCCATTTGATTTGGAGATATCACTTCCCATTAGCTTCTCACTTGTACAGACCAAAACAACAAAGCCGGGTGCAGCCTACGAGATGCCGAAATCCTCTTGTGTTGTCCCCTTTCCTTCCAAAAAAGCCCAACCCAACTCCCTTAATTTACCAGTCTGAAGGTCTCCAAGGGTGTGTAGGGTACCCAGTCCTGGGTTCCAGGTGGTGGGGAGCAATAGACAGAGGAGAGGTCGCAGTCCCTGCCTGAAAGGGGCCTTTAAACTCAAATACATCAGAAGCAATTAGGAAGCATAAAAGCACAGCACCAGGTACTCCACTGAGTGGTCCAGCTTTGAAGTGCAGGGACTCCAAGAACCAAGGGGATCCTGGGAGAGTCCCTGACAACCAGCAAGATCTGGATGCAAGAGGCGTAAAGAGAGAACCCTGGCAGGGTCAGGGGAACTGGGAGGGCAGGGCCGAAGGCCTCGAGTGGGGATGTGCTGCCAACTGGCCAGGCCCCACCTGTGTGACAGGACAGGGGAGTCAGAATGGGAAGAGCAAACCCTCCCCAGCCAGCTCCCGGCCCCCACTCAGCCTGTGATCACCTGGCTCTCAAGGGGTGGCCTAGGATGCCAGGGATACGCTGAGCCATGCAGATCTCCCAGACTCCTCCAAATTCCATGGCTCTGGGAGAGATTCCACCAGGGTGAGTGACTGATCAAACTCACAGGTATGCTCTTCTGAGGGGGTGATATTTTACAGGAACTCTAACTGGAATGGTCTCCCTGAAAGAAGGAGGGCCATTCCAGCTTAATTACTTTCCCAGGCACTAATCCCTAACACAGAAGGGACCCCTTTTAGCAGCTCTTAACCCTAAAGCAGTGTGATATTTTGCCCTGGGGTTTGGAGGATCACACTGACCCATATCCCTTAACCTTTCTTTTTCTGCAGTACTGGGGATTGAACCTAAGGGCTTCTACCACTGAGCTACACCCCTAGACCTTTTTTTATTTTGAGTCAGGGTCTTTTAGGTTGCCCTGGCTGGACTCTGACTTGTGATCCTCCTGCCTCAACCTCCCATAAACCTGAGATTATAGGCATAGGCCACTGAGCCCGGCTGACCCATGTCCCTCAATCTTTGAAGGCTCCTAATGATCCTCCATCTCTCTCTCTCTTTTTCTTTTTAGAAAGATAGAGGGAACAGAGAGGGAGAGAGAGAGAGAGAGAGAGAGGGAGGGAGAGGGAGAGAGAAGCTATTTTTATTTAGTTTTTCATGTAATTTTCATTCCTTGGACACTGCATTGTGTACGTGGTGCTGGGGTGTGAACTCATGTACTCAAGCGCTGTAATCTCCAAGCCCGATCCTCCATCTCTTAATTGATTTAACATGATCTGACTTGGAAGCTTTAAAAAACAAAGGCCTGAAAGCACCTACTTTCTCAAGTAGCTCCTCCTTCCCTCAAAGGCCTGATCTGCCCGGTGAGCAGCCTGGCTGCTCTGAGAGCTGCCAGCAGCCCAGGCACACAGCCACGCCTGAGAAATACCGTTCTTATCTGCTCAGTGATGACTGAGGCTTCTGGGCCTCAGCTTCCCTCTGCGGTGGCCCACCTGCAGTTACTTCCAAAAGATCCCAGATCCAAGATTCATGACCTTGGCAGGCCTGAGAATTTTCATAACCACTCGGGATAGAAGATGTTCCAGAAAAGGCCCTTATGTAGAACAAAAGTAGGTTCCCAGCAGGTATGGCCTTGGGATGTGGCACTTCTACTCAGAGAGACCCTCAGGCACTTGAAGACCTCCCCTGCAGAGGAACATCAGAAGCTAAGGGCTAAAACCCCCTTTGAAGACAAATGAAGAATTCCTTTGCGAAAACCCTGCAAATATTTGTCTTCCTTCCTCTCTTCCTGAGACAAACAGAACATCGTGCTATCTACCCTCGTAAGGTCAAATATAAGCAGCTCACTAACTGGAGACCCAGGGCTGTACCTTGTGATTCATCCTTGAACACAGAGCGAGATTGCAGAGGTGCTCACGGAGCAACCGATGAGGGGAAATGCTGAATGTCAACCCAGCTTAGCTGAGGAGGAACTGACCTTTGGGAAGGATCCCACGCTGCCAGTGATTACGCTTGGCTTAACACTTCCCTCAGCCACACAGCCTGCAAGTCCACCCCATGGCTGGTGTCCTCCTCAGGCGCTGGGGCAGCCAAACATGTTAAGGAGCCCAGCAAAGTGATAAACTATGTTTGTGCTAATACCTTTGATTCCAATCCCCTTGCTGGGGTGCTGGCATCTTAAGCATTCTTTTGATGTACTACAAGTCCTTAATAAGAACAATCAAACACACTGGGTTTAAGGCAGAATGTTAACAAGCCCCAGGACTCCGACCCCTTCTGCTCAGTGGAATGCACCCCGAGAAATCTGTCACCAGGAATCTGAAAAACAGGTGAAGCAGGTCAGGTAGATGAGAGAGGTGCCCTAGAGGTTCAGCTTCAGCCTGAACTAGATCCAGGCAAGGTTGGCCTCAGCTAATGCCTAGTTATCAGCTCAAACATTTTCCAAAACAGTCTAGGTTTCCCGGGGCAGATGGTTTTGGCGGTTCATTTGTTTACCCGAGCAAGCGAGCTCAGGCTTGTGGAGAGGGCTGTATTGTTCCCTGCTGGGAAGTGCCTTTTGGGGCTCTGACACACCTTCCCCCAGGATCTTCCAATCCCCTAGGACCAGGGCTGGGCCAGCAGGAACCCCCAGGACTGGGCTTTGCAGGGCAGGAGGATGCGGCCTTGCACATTGTGGAGCTGGAAGAGGAAACCATTTGCTGTTCTGCAGTCCTAGGTATGGCTTGGGCCTTCAAAGCCGGCCTGGCAGGCTGCCAGGGCTGGGCGGGAGCAATGACTGACAGTCCAGTTATTGGAAAGCTCCCATCATTAGCCCAGGAACTTTGTTTGGTTGCCATGGTGACCTTCACTACAAGCGTCTGACTAAAGCACAAGGAATCTGTTACCTAAAACCATTGCCTGACAGTGCCCCTGGCTTCAGGAAGGACGCTTATCAGTGACCCGTTCCCCTTGACCCCATATCCGTGCCCCTCCCTGGGCAGCTGACTCCCCAGCCCCAAATGTGAAGAAAGGTGTCTCCAGGGTTTTGCTGGAGCATCTCACGTTCCAAACAGGGAGACTGCTGCCCCCTGAAGGCCTGGGCATTCTGGCTGGTAGTCAGGGACAGCCCAGCCAGCACATGTGTCCAGGGCTTAGTCGGAAGCCCACAGGATTTCAGGAAGCTGCCTGGGGTGTCTGGTTCCCATCGTGCCAGGTTCATACTGTCCCTATGGGGCCATCAGTCTCTGTCTCATCACATTCCTGCCTTTTTAAACCTGAGCTCCACTAACTAAAGGTCATCCCACAGCATGGAAATCAAGATCCTCTTTGCTTTGCTTCCTAATCCCTGAATTCAGAAGGATTTTCTAAAGTTTGACTCTACGAAAGCTGGGTTTTGCTCTGGGAGTTTACATGCTTCCTGTGTGGTAGTGGTGACATTACAACACTCTTCCCAGAGCTGGCCTCCCTGCCTTTGCTCAGGGCTCAGCCCCAGCAGGCATCTCCTTCCTCCAACTCCTGGTCCCTGCACCCACCGTTGCCCTCAGGTCCCAGATGCTAGTGCGACTCAGTCTGTGGACAGCTCCTCCACCCTTCCACACTGCCACTTGAGATACGGATGTCCATTGGCTCCATGACCTTTGGTCTGAGTCTTGCAGAGGAAGCAGGATAGATGCTGACTTTGCAGGGGGAAGCAAGATGCTGCAGGTGGCATGGGTAAGTGACAGATCTGGCTCAAGGGAGGGGCCTCACTATGGCTCTCACACAGGGATAAGCTCAAGTGGATGGGGGTCCAACCGCCCACTGGCTTCCTCCCTGGCACCAGGCTTCTCTCAAACAGTGGCAGGCAAAGCACATACCCTGCCACTTCTTCCCTCCCTGGGGCAGGCTCTGGCACCCGCTGCACTGATGGCATCTACAGGAAGGAAAGGTTCTAGGAGGCCTCAGTCACCAGGACAGTGTTTGGTGGAAGAGAGACCATCCTTGGCCTGAGTGTACCCTGAAAACAGACTGTTGGGGACACTGCGGTCAGGGTCAAGGAGGTTTGGTTTGTGCTGTTTTGCTGAGTGACATTTACTGGACCGGTTGTTTAATTAACTATCTTGGCAACAGCTGGAGCCATTATGCTTGTTCCCAGTGCAGGGGCAGCTGGAGAGCAGGATGCACCATCAATCCAAGAGCAATGACATTTTTCAGAGAGCCCTGACCCATAATGGGCTCAATGACATTTCCTGCTAATCCATGGGTTTCTGTACTCTGGGGTTTCATCTGTGAGGAACAGACAGACTTATTTGCAAAGTGACATGGTCATTGGTCACTCAACAGAGCTGGGAAGAAGACAGGTTCCACAGCCCTCAGCCCAGTCACACATCTATACATGGGTATCACATATATTTCCCCCCTTATATAGGAGCGGTCATAAGACCTTATATTTTTTCCAGGCACATTTTTCCCTGGTGCAGGGGATGGAACCCAGGGCCTTGCACATGGGAGTGCATGGGAGTTGCTCTACCACTGAGCCGCACCCCCTGCCCATTTTGTAACCTTTAAGGATCAGCTCAGATGAAAACAGAGCTCCTGGTGGTCTGGAAGGTGAGGGACTCATTGTGGCTCAAGATAAAAACTGCTTCTCCTCTATTGACCCCTGGGTGAGCAGAGCGGGAGAGGTGAGGAGCTGTAGGGAGAGAAACTTGCTAGTCACTCTGCAGTGACAGGGAACAGAGCATGCAGGGCCTCCGCCTCCAGAGCACCTGACGCCCCTTGGTCAGTGGGTCACCCTCAGTTAGGGTGAGTTGCTCCCGTGGCAGAGGCTGCCCCCGAAGGCTCCTGCCTGCAGAGGTGGGAAGGCTGCTTTCCAGGCAGCTCCTTGCAAGCCTCGAGGAGGAAGCCCTGGACTTTGGCTGCACCCTGACCAGAGCGCACATCTGCCCCAGGGCCCTTCACTTTTCTGGGGAGGGGGTGAGGCCCCTCTGAGAAGCTAATGAAAGCCATCTCCCCAGATGCATGCATGCACAACTCTCACTCACGTCTCTCAGAAGGCAGCGAGCTCAAGGCCAGGACCCTCGGCCTATGAAGACACTAGGAGTGAGGGGCACATCCTGGAGGGGCGGAGGAAGATGGCATGCAGCAGAGGGAGCTCACACACTGCCAGGAGGGAGAGGTACCTTCCCAGCCCAGCCCGAGCCCAGGAAAATGGAGGAGGAGATGCCACCTCCAGCGGGTGGGCCAGGGAAAATGAGGGAGAGCCAGAGAGCTGGCTCCTGACACTAACCCACCCGAGCCCTGCTGCACCTCACACAGCTTGAACCTCAGTCAGACTTTCACCACGGGAGGTGGGCAGCCTCCACCCACCAGGCCAGGCCAGGTGTGTGCACCCGCTAGAACACTCAGCTCAGAAGTTGGGAAGACACGCTGAATAGCACCAGGCCATGTGTGGGAATGCAAAGGTTCCCTTAGCTGGAACCAGGAGTGCAAGGTGGGCTGGGTGGGCTACATGTCTCCCTGTGCCTCCCTCAGAACAGCTCTACTCTCATCTGCTCCACATCCTCAATTTCCAGGTAGGATGCATTTGGAAAAGGACTTGCTGATAAAATAATGTTTGCTGCAAGCCTTGCCCAGCATATGTGGTACACACTCAGCCCCAGGGATGGGTGAGGAGCCCCTTCTCCTTTTTCACCCTAAGATTCCGGTTGTGATTTTTTTTTTTTTTTTTTGGTGGTACTGGGGATTGAACCCGGGGCTTTACACAAGCTAAGCAATCACTCTACCCCTGAGCTACATCCCCAGCCCTTTTAATTTACTTTACTTTGATACAGGGTCTCGTTAAGTTGCTGAAGCTGGCCTCAAACTTATAATCTTCCGGCCTCAGCCTCCAGAGTTGCTGGGATGACAGGCGTGGACTATTACTATTACACCCTCAACCCCCATAGGATTCTAAGCCTTCCTTCCTGACCATTTCTGCCTCCACTGAGGCCTGACAAGAGTAAATATGCGCATGCACAGACACACACACGCTCACGCAGGTACATGCAGGCACAGGCACACCCAGGCATGCACACCAGCTGCCGAGAATCAGGGCCTGGAAGACTGGCGTGAGGATGGTGTTTGGCCAACGCAAGGTACCAGCACTCAGAATGCAGAAGCTTTGTCTTTTGTGCACTTTCATTATAAATAAAAAATAAAATGAAACGTTATCAGCCTGTATTTCTGTAAAGTATTTGCTATTACTGAGATTAGGTGTCTAACCCCTTGCCCACAGTTTTATCTAGTTTTTAGAGATCCCCAAGTGAAGTGATTAGAATTTTAATAATCCCTCCAAGACTGGGTCAAGACTCAGAATCAGGGCCATCCCTTGAGCACAGGATGGATGGGCTTCGTCAAGATGGCCAGGCAGTGAGCACCTGGGACCCACCAGGGCCAGGGAGGTGTGGGAACAGGAAGGGTCTGCAGCCAGGGTGCTACAGGTGGGGGTTGATCTGGATGAGAGTAAGCAGGGCAAGGCTCAGGGCTCCTGGGACTGCGGATCAGGCTAACTGGCAGGAGACCACCAGTCCTGGGCCTCATTCATGGTGGCCCGCTCTTCAGTGAGACACACTGTGGAGTTTGGATTCAGGAAGCCCTGCCACGCCTGAGGCACCTTTCTTTAGCCTGGGTGAGGAGAATCCCATCCACAGCAGCCTTACTCTGGTAGAGGCCACAAGCAAAACCACCTGAAGCGGCCTCTGAAGGAGGCCGCAGATGTGGGAAAACAGAGGTGGAGGCCCAGATCTCCCTGTCAGGTGAATCTCCTGAGGCTGGGACACTGTAGCTCCCTCATCACCCACCACCACTCAGGCACCCACCATTCTCCCTAACTTTCCATGAACCTATTGATATTAACAGCATGAGTCACCTCTCAGGTGACCAGGACCCCACCTTCAGCTTCCTCTTGTCTAGAATGGGACAGCCTTCGACTGGTTCTAAATGGCCTTCCTTCAGTCCCCAAGGTGGAACAGGATGGGAATGGGGTGTTCACAGGCCCCTCATTCTGGGATTATAGTACTCAGAGAAACAAAACAAAGCCTGTTATGCCCAGTGGCACCTGTCCCTAAGGGGAGGAAGGCAGAATTCTAAAGATGTCCTCCTACAGAGCAGTCAGACTTCTGCTTCAGCTGGCCTTGTATGGGTCCTGTTCCTTTGGTTTGGTGGCAGCGGGTGCTATGTTATGGGTGAGGGTAGGGGGGTCTAGTCCTGCCCCACCCAGCACTAAACTTGACCTCTGCGACAAAGCAGGGCCTCTGGCTGGGGCAGTAAGCATAGGAGTAGGACCACAATGGAGGCAGAGAACCACTCCCCCAACTGCCAGCTCAGAGGAGGCAGCTGGCCTGCTGGGAGGCAGGGGAATGGCTCCCTTGGCCTCTGCCAGCTCAGCCACTGTAAGAATCCTGCCCGTGGCTGCCTACCTCAGGGTCATGATTATGTCACATGCCTTGGTGCCCCAAGGAAGCTCATGCAGTGGCAGGGTGGGGTGGAAGCACCTGAGTGGTGCACCTGCATTCAAACACACTCTCTTCTCCATGTCTGTGGCCCCTGTCCCCTGGAAGCTGAGCAGCAGGACAGGCTCACAAGTCCCCATGTGGTCCTCTTGGTGCAGAGCACCAGGATCACTCATGCCCTCCACCCCTTGTCTCTACTCAGGGTGTGTGCATGCAACAGGAGCTTACCCCACATGTGTGGCTGGTAATGTGACAAATGGCGGGGGTGCAGACGCCTGTGCTAGTGGCCAGCCAGCCCCCCACCAGGCAGGGTCCCCAGGGAACTCACTTGAAGTTCTCAGGGTACTCGGTGATGGCCATGTTGATGACATCCAGGGAATGCTGGTGGTGCTTCTGGGCGGAGAAGAGCAGTGCCAGCAGGTGGAGTGCGTTGGCATCGTCCTTGCACACCATCAGTGCCTCCTGCAGTTGCTCCATGGCACTAGAGATCTGCCAGAGGAAACAGCCAGTTTAGGGACATACCCCCAGACTTGGCCAGGGGCCAGCCCAGGAGTAAAGCCCAGACTCAACTTGAGTGAGCCCTGGGCCCTGGAGGGGAGGAATTGTACTGCAAGAAAACACATCCCCCAGACAGCCCAGCAAGGAGGGATCTGCCATCCTTGTGAGGAAAAGAGAGAAGGGGATTCAAGGTGCAGCATGAAAGATTTGGGTAGATACAAGGAAGCACTTCTTAAATGGGAGGTATGGAAGCTCTAGGAAGAGGCGGCCTGTCGACAGGCAGAAGCCCTTTCCTAGAGCTCTGTTAACAGGGGCAGTAGAGTCCTGCTCAGCAGTAGGTGATGGAAAGGGGGGTATTCCAAGCAGGGGGTGCAGCTTGACCACAGGCAAGGAGGAGCAGAGGTTAGTGTTCAGAATAGGGGAAGAATGCTCTCTAATGTGGGTGGCATGGGGCCTAGCCAGATTCGAGACTTTTTGTTTTACAACTCAAAGAATTATTAAGCCTGGTTCTATACAGAAATAAGCAGGACTGGTAGGATGAGGCCAGGTCATGCGGGGTCAAGAAAGCCACGGGGCTGGAGCGGTGGCTTAGCAGTTTCGGCGCTTGCCTGGCAAGCACAAGGACCTGGGTTCAAACCCCAGCACCACATACACAACTGAGTGTTGGAGCAACTAAGGCCATGTGAAAAACAAATAAAGTTGTTTCTCTCTTTCTGTCTCTCTCACTGTCCCTCTCTCTTAAAAAAAAAAAAAGAAAGAAAGCCACACGTGGAGGGTCTGCAAAGCCCCTTGCAAATGTTCCAAGGGATGCTGTGAACTCTGCCCATGCTTTTCTGGAGGACAGTAGAGGCCCCCAGGGCCACCGTGATTCCCAGCTGCTGAAAGTGCAGCTTGAACCAGGTTTGCTTCCCTTCTTGGAGCTCTCCATGCAAGCGGGCAGGATCTGGCTGCTCAGAGCCCTACTGGGGAGCCCAGGAGGGGCAAGTACAGTGGGGAAGGGCCACCCAGCAGAGTGGGTCCCTAGCACCCTTCCAGATCTAGCTGCTGAGGGGACTGGTGGTTTGCAGCTGTGGCCGTGCCCCCCTGTAGGTAGCAAGAGGGTCATGAGGTCAAGTAACCTTCCAGCACTGTGCAGGGCTTAGACCACACACCTGCCTGCTGCCACCTTGCCAGGATGGATCCCTGCTCCTAGCTGGACTCAGGGGAGGATGCACATGGTTCAAGAAAGGCATCATCCCCCAGGATGGGTCTATAATTCACCTGCACACTGCTCTCCTGGATCCCACTCCACTTCTTAGCCTCTGTACCCATCTGCTGCTGAGCAGGGGAGGCGGGCAAGCTCAGACAGCAAAGTTCCCCAGCCCCCACTCACTTGGCCACGCCTGTGCACCCTTGGCAGGGACTGGGGAAAGTTTCCACAAACATCAAGGAGTAAAAAGAATTCTGGCAGTCACCAATGTAAACACTCTTCTTCAAAAGATGCCCACCATCTCAGGGCCTGGGGCAGCTCCATAAACAGTCCCATGTGACCTGCCAGGCAGCCCTGCTACCCTTATACTATCTCCTCCTCCTCACCAAACACAAGCAGAACCTCCAGCTCTGGCCCCACCTGGGGCAGTGTCACCTGAATCCACAATCCACTGATCATGCTCTTTTGGGCCGGCTGGGGAGAGGGATTTGTGAATTAAAAAATAAAATAAATAAATGAAGATTCTAGCCTTGTCCCTAGCCTCTCTGAATTCAATTTCCTCATCTGCAAGTTAGGTACAGGCCTTACCTAGGAAGGGTTAAACAAGCTAACTATATGCAAATGAAATGCATGTTTATCTTGTACCCCTTGATCTTTTTCAACAGTCCTGCCCTGTGGATCTATTTAGCAGCAGGGCTGGGGCTCCTACTGTCTGCTAAGTTCCAGCTGGGTGAGCTTTTGCCTCTCTGGCTGTGTGTTCAGGGTTGTGGCAGGCCCCAGCTAATCACTTATCTCCTCTTCACCTCCAGGTTTTTGGCACCTCCAACCTGGCCCAGTTCCCCAGGATGCAAAAGCCTCCTCTCCCCCAGACACTGCTGCTTCCTGCAGCTGCATTCTGGGTGTAAGGCTCTGCTCCCCCTTGAAATGCTGTCTCCTCCCTGCCCTTCCCCAGTCATGGAGCGGAGGCTGTGACCAGGTGGGTGGGGAGAGAACCTTACAGCAGGCAGGAGGGTAGAGGGCTAGCAAGTCCTGGCCCTGCTGCAATGCTCTAGCTACAGAGTGGACCTGGTCCTCCCCTCTAATACTGTACATGTTGTACGGGAGTAATGGTCAGACCTATGGCAGTGACCATGGGGATGAGATACTGGATGAAGAAGGTCCTGCAGACTTTTTGAAAGTGTGAGCTTCCTTCTTTGAGCCACTGCCACCCCAGACCCTGGCAGCTAAGGAACTGGTAAAATTCTTCCTCTTAATCATGGTGCACATACATGATCCTTCAGACCCTCAGCCCTGGGAAAGACAGCAGAGCACTAGGGAGAAAGTTGTTTTGATGGAAGGACACAGAGATAGACAGAAGGGCTCAGAATGACATCAGCTCCTGTGACTGTCCACATCAGGGTTCCATCCCCCTGTAATCTCTTGAGTCTTTTTCTTTTTCTTTTTTTTTTTTTCCTTTCCCCAGTGCTGGGGATTGAACTCAGGGTCTCTCACATGATAAGTTTGTTCTCTATCACTAAGTTATACATCAACCCACAAATCTTTTTTTTTTTTTAACCAAGGATTGAACCCAGGGGTGCTTAACCAGTGAACCACATCCCCAGACTGTTTTTTATTTTTTATTTTGAGACAGGATCTAAGTTGCTGAGGCTAACTTTGAATTTGCAATCCTCCTGCCTCAGCCTCACAAGCTGCTGGGATTAAAGATGTGTGCTACTGCTCCCAACACAAGTCATTTTTCTTTCTTGAGTTGTGCTCCTTACCAAATTCCAGACACCAGTTCCTCATGTTCCCTGTGGTGCCTTGGGTCCCCAGTCTGATGGGCCTTTATGCTGGTCTCCATTCTGGCCTCTATGCAGGCCAGGGGCAGTGAAGCCCAGGGTTCTCCCACTGGAACCTTACTTTGGGGACAGGTCAAGAAGAGTATAAAAAGGAAGCTAAGATTTGTGTGGCTACTAGCTTGGCTTTTCTGTGCCTCACCAAATCCATCCCTGCCCTAGTTACAACACACCCCTGGGCTAGGCACCTAAGTCCCTATCCATCACTGCAGGCACAACCAGACAGGCTCTGGATCCAGGGCTCAGAGAGCAGAGGGTGAGGGCTCTAGCTTAGAGCCCACTCAGGGGCCCTTAAACCCCTGAGGCTGACGAAACCTAGATCCCCAGGGAAACGGCACCAGGCTCCAATGGCCTGGCCAGCCATCTCTCTCAAAGGATGGGCCCTATTCATCTGAGATGGGAGAATAATTAAAGAGATTAAAAAATGCACCACCAAAGGTTTATCCTTAACTTGATTGGCAAGAAAAGCACCAGGTTCTTTTACAGATGGCTAAAAATAAAGCAGTCTCAGGTATCTTTCCATCTGCGTCCCTGGGAGCAGAGTGATGCTCTTGGAGAGAGAGGCAAGAGGGACCCAGTGCCTGGTGCAGGGCCTAGAAGTCAGGAGCGTGGGCGCTGCATGGAGCAGGAGGAGGGATGGAGTGAGTCATGGGTTGGGGGTGTGCGAGGAAGGGAGGAAAGCAGAGGACGACAGCAGGACCGACAGCAGGGCCTACAGGGAGAAATGCTTGAGACAGAAGGACAGAGAGAGGGAGGCAGAAGGACCCAGAGTGCCAGTGACAAATCAGGCCCAAGAAGAGGGTCCAGGTATGGGGTGAGAAGGAAATAGTCCCAACAACAAGGGCCCCATGCAATGAGAAGAGGAGCCAGGCCAGCATGAGCTCCAGGGATGGGTGATACAGGCAGTGGGGTTCAGAACCCCCACTGCCCTGGCATCAGGAGAATAAGCTACTGAACACCTGCTTCCCAGAGGCAGAGGGGAGGACAGGTACTGGGAAACACATGCTCCCCAAAGGTCCCTAGGCAGTCAGGGAGTGTCAGGGTCAATATGCACTGGGTCAAGGCCACCAGACAGGTCCTGCTTTGGAGGCTGCATGGAAACCCAGAGGACCAGTCTGCAGGCTGCTCCTCTCCTGTCCTCTTGACACCTTGCAGCTCCGCTGCTCACCCTGGAGAGCAGCGGCTGAGGCCTGAGGATGGTGTCTGCAGGTCAGGGAAAGCCCACCTTGAAACAGCCCATGCGCCAGTCACTCTTCCCCAAGACCCTCAAGGTTGGTGGGAGGCAGGACACAAGCAAATGCTGCTGTGTTCACTCAACAACTTCTCAGGAGACTGAAACGTTGTAGGGGAAGTGAAGGCAGGCGACAGTTCCTTCCCCTTTGCCCACCGTGGGCCAGCGCTGCACCTACATTAACTCACTTCCTCCTCATGAGGCCCCTCTAAGGAGGGCACAAAGGTGCTTGTACAACAGATAGGAAGCAGAGGCTGAAAGGTCAAGTCACCTGCAGAGGGTCATACGGTTGGTAAGCAGAACTGCCAGGAGGTGATCAGCAGCCCCCAGGGACCTGGGGTTAGGAACTGTAACAACCCACCTGTCGGACGAGGGCCAGCTGCAGAGAGACGTAGAGGATGACCTGGGGGTCATCAGGTGCCAGTTCCTGGGCTCTGTATGGGAAGAGGGAGCGACATCAGTCACCTGCGATTGAGAGCCTGGACCTCTAGCATGCCAGCTCTGTGCAGGGTTCTACAGGATAATACATGGGCTGGGGGATTCTGCCAGGCCCTGCCTTGGAGGCACACCCAACCGGAAGATGAGGGCTCAGGCAGAGGGCCCACAGAGAGACCAATGCAGGGGACCGTTGCTTTGGAGGGCTGACACTAGCTGAGGTAGTGGCCATCTGCAATGTGACCCTGAGGTGACAGACAGAAGGAGGGGGAGCAGAGTGTGTATATATCCACACCGACAGCTGGCCCTTCCCCTCTGAGCATGTTGGCTGGCTACAGCTCCCCCACCTACTCACAGGAGGACAGAGGTTAACACCTCCCTGAGGGTGGAGGGCCTGGGAATGGCAGCTCTGGGCAAGAAGTCTTGGGAATGAAGAGGTGGTGGGGGAAAGGGAGAAAAGTCTTCCATTCCCTGGAGCTCCAGAGCTGTCCAGGAATTGCCTGCCTCCCTGGGTAGGGGAATGACCTGCCCCAGAGCAGGGCTAGAGTGGCTCATGTTCCAACAAAGTTGGCAGGTGGAGTCCCCATCAGGTCCCACCCAGCAAGACAGCCACCTCAGTGCTGAGAAGGGCGCAGGACACAGCAGCTCAGAGGGAGAAGAGGCAGGGGCAGGCCACAGGAGGAGGAGAGAGGCTGGGACAGGTGGGCAGGCCCTGTAGTGGCGAGGAGGGGCTGAGCAGGGGTGGGGGGCATCTGAGGGAGGGGCTTCTCTGTCCCCTAACCCCAAGCTGCTAGGAAATCTCAGCAAGGGCCCTGGGAAGTGGGAATGGGGGTTGGGAGGTCCTCACAGTCGTGGGGTGGTTGGGGAAGGCCTGAAAGGAGGAAAACACCATTCCGGACTCCCTGCTCTGTGGAGGACACTGCTAGATACTTTTCCTGCTTCATCTCATGTGATTGTCACAACAGTAGTGCGTTACTATTCTATTTTAGAGCCCCAGGGGCTGAGCCTAGTGGCTGCTGTGGTCCCAGCTCCTAGCTTAGCACGGAGCTCCACCAATGTTGAAGGCCGGAGGCCTGGAGCTGAGGGCAGGACTCACCGCTTGCCTGACCCCCATGGCCTGACGGAGCTTGCTGTGTCACCTCTCAGAGTTTTAGCTTTCTCATCCATAAAACAGAAATAGAAATCTCCATTTCATAGAGGTGGACATAACAGAGGTAAACACAAGGGGAAAGCATGTTGAGGGGCCACCTCGTGCCACCAAAGGGCCTCTGTGGCTAACAGACATCTCCTCACCTCTCCAGTGTCTGCAGTGCCTTCCGGTGCAATTCATCTTTCTTGGACTTCAGGGTGGCTGCAGGAGACAGGATGGATTCTGGGACATCAGGGGCCACAGGCCAGCAGCTCTGGCTGATCCACTCTGCTGCCCCGGCCTCCTGGCACATTTCTTGGCCTGCAGGTTCCTTCACTCCATTGCCTTCCCCACCGTTGGACCAACATGACTGTCTCAAAGGCCCAAGCCTTGAGAAAGGTCTCTGCCTGTGCCCAGCCATGTGCTGTCTTGGGCTTCCCTACCCACCACCCTGCTGGCTGAATGCAAGCTGAGCACCCTTCTGCCCAACATCAGCTTCAGATGCAGCAGGGTGGGTGTTCTGGGTTCGGATGGCGTGAGCACCTGGAGAGCTTTCCCATGACTATGTGCAGACACACCTCAGGGCCTGAGTCCCGGTGGGGAGGGCCAGGTGCTGCGAGCTGGCAGAGCTTCCTGCTTAGAAGGCTTCAGGAGTAGCTCTGCCTGCACAGGGTCAAAGGCAAGGAGGCTATTTTGATCAAAGCCTACTGTGACCAAAGGACTGATGACTCCCTCCCTAGACCATGCAGGGGTCACAGAGGCCTGAGGACATTGCATCTAGGTGCTCTGAGCAGCAGGAGCTAGCCTGCACCAGGCTCACGTATGCAGCTTCCTCCCTCTTTGGACAAGTCAGGCTGTGCAGGGCCTCTGAGGCGGTTTCTTTGAGCACAGCCCTGTCTCCATGGACTGGTACTCTGGGAAGTGGGTGAAGGTAGACCCCAGTCCAGGTCCGGTCTGGATAGAGGTCTGTCACTCCCTTCCCCTCAGGCTGCAAGGACACAGGAGTGTAGTTGCTGATCAATGGGGGTAAGATGGGACTGGGGCAGGAACACCAGTCCTGGGCAGGAAGGAGTGGAATCCATCAATTAAGCACAGTATTTATGAAGCACCTATTGTGTGCCTGGCACCGTGCCATACGTGATGGGGGATTTAAAAGACTTCAGAAGATCGCAGTGGTCTGTGAGAAACAGAATGAAGGCACCGCAGGGTAACACAGGGCCCTCCACAGAGAAAGACAGACAGACAGACAGAAAGTACCAGGTGCTCAACCGATAAGACCAGCCTGGGCCGTGACGGAGCTGCGGCAGGGCCTAGAAGTTGGTAGGTTGGGAGTGTGAGGACAGAGGAGGGAAGTCAGAGTAGCAGCATCTGAACAAGAGTGGAAATGGAACCGAGGGGTGTGTACGTGTGGACACGTGGGCGTGTGTGTGTGTGCATGGATGGTGTCTGGGGGCGCTGGCAGAGAGGGGGCATGGTGGGGTGAGACACCTTGGAGGCAGTTAGGAAGCCTGAGGTGTCCTCTCGCAGGGCCTGTCACTCACCGTCAGTGGCCTGCAGGCTGTAGGTGAGACCCAGGGCCAGGTAGCCCTTAGGGAGGAACTCCCCAGCTTCCTCCCCTAGGTTGATCACCGCCATGGCAAAGTGCTCGGCCTCCTCCAGCTGCAAAGAGGAGAAGCAGAGGTCACATGGCAGGTGACACAGAGTCACCACTCTGGGACACCACTGTGTAGACAAGAACAGCAATTCCTCATACAAGGGCCACATGATCAGAGGTCAGGTGGCTTGTCAAGGCCACAACCATTAAGTGGGAAAACCAGCTGTTTCCTCTACCTGAGAGTGACTCCCTGGAACTGTTCCCACTCCTTGTGCTCATGGTCACAGGGAGAAGTGTCCTTTGTCCCAGGGATGGTGCTCCCCAAAGCTTGCTCTGTAGAGAGCAGGAGCCCAGGGCAGGCCAGTCTGTGTCCCTTCCTTCCTGCATAGCTTCTGTAAGGGTCCGTATCTGAGCCTGCTCAGCAGACATAGGGGAGCCAGGGCCAGATGTGCTGGACATGGCCATCCCCACAGAGTGGGCAGGCTGCCACTCAGGCTAAGTCCACAGCCCGCCCGCCCTGAGCAGGGGAAAAAGGCCTGGAGCTGTTTTTGTCCTGGGAGCAGGGGGACTGTTCCAGTTGGAAAAGGATCAACCAGCTGGGGTCACATATGCACACATCATCACACACACATAGGACATGAAGAGAGGCCACATGAGGCAGGATATCTGCCTCATGGACACTCTGGGGACCCATGAGAGACACTGGCTGAGGTGGCAGGGCACATCACAAACAAGGGCTGCTGTGCGCCCACTCTTGCCCACTTGCCTCCAAGAAACCCTTCCTCCCTTCCACCTCCTTGCCCGTGCCTGGTGCAGTAGTGTCTCCATCCTGTCTCTGAGAACACGAGCTTCTAGAGAGCGCAGAGACACTCCTTCCACCTGAGTCCCACACCAGCCCCCAGCAAGGGGCGGAACACATCACTCCCAAACCCTCCAGTGCCACCCGGACGCCAACATCCCCTGACCTCGGGGGTCTCCTCCATCCAGAGGCTCACAGTGTCAGTCAGCTGGGAGACTAGATTGACACCTAAGCCGGTTTAGGCACCAAAGCCAGAGCTGCTCCTGCCCTGCTCCTATCCCTGCTCAGATCCAGCCCTGGCAGGAGAGGGGCAACTTAACCGCCAGCTACATCTGGGGAGGGTGTAGAGGGGTCTCTCTTCCAAGAGTTTAGAATCAAGATCCTGAGACAGAGACCATTAGGCATGGGGAGATGAACAGGACAGAACCCCCACTTTGGGCACAGTTAGAGTAAGCTATGTACAAAACCAAAAACCCAGACCAAACTAAAACAAAAACCCCCTGAAGAAGCAGAGAATCCACTGTGCAGAAACGACGGAGATAAAACTCACGATGCTGCCAAGTACCACGTTCCTACAAGGCCAATGCCATTTCGGGTTCTGTGACCACACCACAAAATAGGCTTTCTGCAAGAGCAGGCACAGCAGTGCTTATGAAGGAAAATATTATTATTCTGTTAAGGAAGACAATATGCAATTCAGCGGCATGCAGAGACACAGGTGCTCTCACTTGCCAGCAAAAAGTAGAATGCTGTCGCAGCAAGAACCGAAGACACTTTATAATGCATCTTCCCCTTCGTCTAACAAGAGTGGGAATGCTAAGTCCCTGGACAGCAACTTTGCCACCGTTGCTCTGTAGTGCTCTGAGAATTCCACCCAACCTCAAACCAGCTCACTCAAAAATCAGCTTTCTGCACAAGGCAGCCTAGTGACAAGGACAAGGCAGGGGGTCACACTGCCTGGATTTGAGTCCTGCTTTGGTCACTTCATCTTGCTGTACCTCAATTCCCTCTTCCATATAATGGGGTTAACAACAGTGTCAACTCGCAGGGTTGCTGGGAGGACTGAATGGATCACATGGTAACTGCTCAGAGCAGCGTGTGACTAAATGTCAAATACTATTAGTTATTCATTGTTATTTTTTTTCCTCCTTCAGTGCTAGGAATCAAACCCAGAGTTTTATACGTGTTAGGCAAATGCTTTACTATGGGCCACATTCCCAGTCCAGTATTTACACACACACACACACACACACACACACACACACACATACACAATCTCACCGACAAATCAGGAAGTGGCATCAAAGGCCCTCTGGAATCCAGAGAGGGGACACTACTTTCTGCCTTTGTCTCTTGGCCTGATCCTTAATCAGAGGCATGATCACACAAGGACAAGCAGGTGACTCTGTAGCCTGCTCAGTCTGCTCTCCCCATCCGTGGTCCAGGACACACACACACAGCCACCAGACCCACTTGCTATCACAAGCCTCACCATCTCCGTGGGTTATGCCCTGTAATATTTCCCACCATATCCTGATAGTTTATTTCAATTTTCTAAGTGTTCTATTCCACAAATGGGTCTCAACTCATGTTCTGAAACCGCTGTTCCAACCTGGCAGTTGCAAGCTGAGCTTCTGCCAACTGCCCTTGTCTTCCTCTCTGCCTGCTGCCTCGGGTGCCCTTCCCAAGCCCCAGACATTTCCTCCCACAACCTCCAGAGTTAACTTGAGGCTCTGGTGGAGACCACTGCTTCTGCAACAGCTTAGGTGTGGCACTGGGTCCTCCCTGCTCATTGTGACACTTCCAGGTGAGGGGTCTCCAGCGTTCCTGCCAACCTTCCTCCTCCATGATGCGATGCTCTTACCCAAGGCAGTCACATAACCTTGTCATGAAAACCCTGGGAAGGTCCTGTGATTCTATAGAGACTGCAGGCCCCTGGCATGTCATGGCAGCGTGGCCACCTGATGGACAGCTGGAGGTTCTGAGACACAGGGAGCTTGTGTGATCTAGGCTCAGAAGTAGCAGAACCGCGTTTCGAACCCAGAACCCCAGCCTGAGGCTGCCCTCTGTAGGTTTCCGTTTCTCTCCTCTGACACTTTACAAAAGGCATGAACTGAAGGGTGTAATGTTTTGGTGACTGCTTTACATGAGTAAAGGAAAAGTTCCCTGTGACCTCGTGAGTTTCTCTCTCTCCAGTCCTCCTTGCGTGCCCCTCACACACAGGCTTGTCGCTAGCCACGCTGCTCTTCCCGGGATGATGCCTTCTCCCTTGCAGCAGGCAAGAGAGGAGATTCTTCTTCTTCTTCTTCTGTTCCTGGGACTAGAGAAGGCCCATTTCTGAGCCTGCAGGGCTCTGTTTAAAGAGACCTCCAGTTTCTCCTTAGTTGCTTCCCACAAGGCCTGGAACCTGCTTTTTTAGTGCTATGTGGAAAATCCACGGTTTTCCTTCCTGGGAGGAGTAGGCAAGGTGGTGGCGGGAGAGCTGGTGCTCTTTTCTCCTTGCCACGGAAACACTCAATCCATCTTCCTGACTCTTCCCACACTTGAATTTGAATAAATGAAGGCAAAATCATAAAGGCACACCCTTTGGAGTGTGTGCGTATATTGAAGGGGCTAGAAGAGCCATCCCGAGTGTGCACAGCTACCTGCAATACGTGAAGCAGGAACGTACTTAGCCTCTCTGTTATAGTGGATGTGACTGTGCCCAGATTACAGGCGAGGAAACTGAGGCACAAATTACTGCCCCAAAGCCACAAGCCACTGAGTGTGCGTAGGCAGGGACTCGAACCCTAGCCTCTCTCCTCCACAGCCTGCGTTCTTCTCATCAGCCCCACGTGGGAGACGCATGACACACCTTCCTGAGGTGAGCACGCCCGCGTTTCCACTCCACAACCTCCACTGCTGTCTCTGTGTGACACACACCACACATGCACACCCTGTCCTCTTCGCCTCCTACAGAGGCTTCAACTTTTTAAATTACATGAATTTTAAATAATTGTGTTTGGATGGATACTAAAAAATACCTACGCATCTCCTTTTCCTCCTGCTCTAAAAGTGGGGACCCTGGCAGGATGCTAGCCATGCCCAGGCTGGCATGCAGGCCTTTCTGGTTTTGGTGCCAGGGTCAGACCCTAGGAAGCTCTTGCCCATGTAAGGAGCCTCAGGCAAACTCCCAGCAAACTCCCACCCTGTCACAAAGTCCCTGGTCACCCAGCAACCAGCACATGACCATGCAAGGCCCTCTGCCAGCCCCCGCCTGGGGGCAGCCTTGCTCTTAGACCCAGACCTGGCCTAGGGCATCCTATGCTGGCTCTCCACATGAGGACAGGACGCACGGACAGCAGGTGCTCCACCCCTTGGGCATGTGGCCACCCAGGCCGGTTCTGCCTAGCACAACTTGTTTTTCTAATGTCCCAGTTTCAGCCTCCCTTCCTGCAACCCAGGCCAAATGGTCCACCCCCAGATTTCTGTCCCCTGCTCTTGGGGGTTGGCTAGGCGATGGCTAGACCTGCTGGGGCTGACGTGAGCCGGAAAAGATGTGAAAGCAGGGATACAGAGGGGCATCAGAAATTTCTCAGGATGCCTGCTGTCATGCACTAAGCCCCGGGCATGCCCATTACCCCTGCTGCAGCCTCTGGAACAGAGAACACAGGCTGCCCATCTCCTGGCCTCCCTGGAGAACAGGCTGCCCTTGGCTTCCCCTCAGCCTGTTCTCTGCCCTGTGCCAATTAGGCAGCAAGAAGTAGCCAGGGGGCAGGAGAAACCACTGAGCCAAATGCAGACCCCCCCACCCCCCGTCCTCTCCTGGACAGCGGGCACGTGTGGCTTTACACAAACTATAAGTAATACATACTATTTACACAATTTCTGGTGGAGGGAGTGGGTCAGGGTATAAGACATGGTAAGTGAAGAAGATCCCCATCTACTAGGGAAGATAAAGGCCATTCAAGGCAGAATCCTTGTGAAGAGACAGCTGTGCTCATGGGCAAGGAGGGTCCACCCACCAGCACCACCCACAGAGACAGACCTACCCCAAGAAACAGGATCACAACGTGATACAATCTGTGTCCAAGGCAGGTGCAAACACGGCTTCAGTGGATGCAAGGAGTTAGCTTCCAGACCAGGGAGGCTGCCAGCAGCCCACCCCGGCCCACCAGCAGGGCTTTGTGTTGGCTAGGCATGATTTTAACCCTGGTTCCACTCAGCCCCAACACTCAACAAGCTCGGCCCAGGTTAATCAGCTCGCCCTTCTCCCAGATCCAATGACCAGTGTGCATGTTTAGCTTCCTTTTGGGCTTTTCTATTTATGTTGTCATTGATTACTTTGCTCCTAACTCATCTGATTTCAATTTGGACTGATTTGATTCTAATTTTATTACCATGTAATCTGAATGCACATAATTACTGTAATTATGCTGTAGAGGGAAACAGCTCCTCCATGGTGGGAAGACCTAAATTTAGGGCTTCCTGGCAAGGGTGCTGTTGGCTGGGTGGACCACAGCTCCCTCGGAGCTGGCAGCCTTGGGGAGCACAGATGCCCTCCCCCGCCCCGCCCTCAGAGACACGGGTATTCTGGGCTCCATCTCAGGGATGATTGAGGCCCTTCTCAGAAGCCCTGGAACAACTAGGGATCTGAGCTGGTGGTCAGGAGCCCACCCCATCTGCACCCTCCAGCTCCTGCCACCCTTTGCTGCATGTACTCAGTCTGGGGCTCTGCTCTGCTTGCACCTGCAATGCTACCCAGATCTGAGTGCTTGCTCATCGGGGAACCCTAACTCTAAGGAACAATATGTCAACAGCCTTCCCAAAAAGACTTGGGAAGCAAGAGGGTTCCCTGATAATCATGGGGCAGGGGAAAGCACACTGTTATGGAAGGGCTTGCCGCCGGCCTACCTTGATCCTCCCTAGCTTCCAAGCCCTGTTCAAGGCCACCTCCTCCATGAAGGACTCATCCAGTCCTCTCCAGACATTTTGTCATTTATGTCAACACCGGAGGAAGAGCCTGCTACTACTTCCATTTTACGGAGGAGGATACTGAGGCATAGCAAGGTTACATGCCTTACTCAAGAGCACCCAGTGGGTAGGCAGCAAAGCTCTCGATCATTCTGTGCCTTCCAGAAGCCTAAAACCTGTTACAGCACGACTCTGATGTAATTCTCCCCAACCAGAAAGATCGTCCACAGTCAGGCTCAGGGCCAGCACTTCAGATCCAGCAATCTGAGTGCCAGGGAGTAAAAGGGCAAGGTGCTGTTTCCCCTCACCACCCAGCCTTGCTCACCCTTGAAGGCACAGTTCATGGGGTGGGGACCCAAGGGAGGGCTGGGGCCAGTTTCCTGTACTGGGAAGAGTGTTAGAACATGGAATTCACAGAGAGCTTATCGCCTTCTTCTGCAGGGCCAGTAATCTGTCTGCTGGATGCCTGAGGAGGAGAGAGTGGCAGGAGGCGGTAGTTGTCAAGGGTGCTAATTATTAGGACCTGTGGGATGCACATGGAGCCTGGTCCCTGCTGTCTTTGAACAAACCAGGCATATAACGGTGAAGGGTGTGCTGGGGTGTTAGGCCTACAGGAAGTGTGGGAGGGCCACCCCCAGGCAAAGCACCTATTTTGGCAGAAGCTGGGCCAAGAGTACAGATGAAGGAATTGGGGATACTGATCCTGAAGGGGAGAAGTTGTGGGATTGGAGCCCATGTGGGAGGAATGAGACACTTGCTCTGTCACTCAGAGTATAGAAATAGGACCACCCCTGACATCAGGAGGCTAAATGAGACTTAAGGCCAAGACTGTCTGGAAGTGAGCTCCCAGTTAGAGCAGATATCCACGCAGAAGCTCCCCTACCCATGGCCCAGGGGCCTTGGCCCTAGAGGCCCCCAGGTCTGGAGCAGCAGCCAAGCAGCCCTGGCCTGGGGCTCTGAGTTCCTGGCCCTTTGCTCTCTTACTGGCCCAAGCTGCTGATACTTCGGGGGTCTCTTAAGAGCTCATGGTAAAGGTCACCAGTTGGGGAGAGGGAACCCCTGAGCTGCAGCCTCCTAAACAGCTTAGCTACCTCAGCAGAGAGCAAAGCCCAGGCAGGGCCTGTGGGCTGGACACAGAGGAAGGAAGGACAGTGGCTACAGAGAGGCTGTCTTCCCTTCTGCTAGGGCTGACTCTGACCCCAGCATCACACAGGCCCTTACATATTGAATGTGAGGTCATCCACAGCTTCTAAAATGATGGGTCGGTCCAGGCAACTCCAAGGTCTTGTCCACTACCCTCACTGCTGGTCGGGTGGGGGTACCTTTACTTTCCCTCCATTGACTCTCTGGAGACTGCATTTCAAGGCTCAACCACAAACTGAACCCCATCCTGAGTGAGGGACTGTGGTTGGAGACTGAGGCTGGCAGGTCTTCAGCAGTCTTTCTCTTGCTCCATCCCCTCCTTCCATGCCAAGCCAGGGGTGCCCACCTCACACTCACCTGCTGCCATACTCCCCAGAGGCTGCTGGGACCTGGGCCCTGCCTGCCCATGACCCACAGCTCACTTACCCAGTGCAGGGGCCCGATGCAGACCTTGGCAGCCATCAGGGGCACAGTGGGGTCCGAGGGCCGCAGCTTCATACACTCCCGTAGCAGTGACACGGCATAGGCCCACTGCAGAAGCAAGAGCAGGGTACATCATCATTGGCCACCCGGGGCCTCCACAGGCCAGAGTGCCTCCTACCCATGGTACAGGAGTCCCCCAGACAACCCTGTCCTCCAAGAGCCAGGCAGAGGACCCAGAGAGGGGAGTCCTGGACATATTGGCAGACAAGCCCCTCCATGGCCTTAGTTTCCTCATCTGAAGAATGGAGGTTAAGAATGACCTCGCCCATAGGGGACTGACAATATGTGGAAGCACTCCCAAAGGAATTCAAAGAACCACAGAAAATGGAGAGAGAGAAAGGGGCTCTCTAAACGGCACCCGGAGCCAGGGTGGGTAGCAGGATTGGGGAGAGAGAGACCGGCAGGGCAGAAGCCACACCACAGAGCTGGAGACAACCTCCAGGCAGGAGTTGGGGATTCGCCAGGGGCCCAGGGATGCTGCCTGCACCTGCTGAGGATGGGCAAGTATGGAGGTAGGGCCAGGAGGGGAGAGCACCCAGGCCCAGGCAGATGTTACCAATGATAAGAACAGCAGCTGATGCTTCTCCACATCTTACTGTGTGCCAGTTATTGTTCAGAGTCAGGGTTCAGAAGACATGACCCACAGGCCAAGTCCGGCCCTCAGCCTATTTTTGTATATAAAGTTTTATTGGTACTTGGTCACGCCTATTCATTTATGTTTTGTCTATGGCTATTTGTGTGATACAATGGCAGAATGGAATAACGACCCTTTATAGACCCTACCCGGCCCTTTACAGAACAAGTTTGCTTTATAGAGTAGAATCCATTTAATTCTCACAACATTCATCTGAGGCAGGTACTACAGTCCTATTCACAGAAAGGAAAGTGAAATGCTGAGAAGTTACAGAGCTTGCTCTAAGCCACACAGCTCATAAGTGACTGAGCTGGAGTTTGTGGTCTGGCTCCAAGCTTTTAACCACTACCTGATATGGCTTCTATGGTGATGACCTCAGACTAGTTAGGGTACCACTACAGGCCAGAGAGGAGGCCTGCTTTTCTCTCTCTCTCTCTCTGTCACACACACACACACACACACACACACACACACACACACCCTCTCTCAGGGCTGGAACCTTCTGACCGAGTCCAACACTTCTTCGGTGTGCACACCCCTGTACATATGAGACCCCCAGGTAGGCAGGTGCATGTGTGTGGGATTAGGACAATTCCCATGTACTCGGCCTACTCTGGGCCAAGCTTCTCATTGTTACTTAGCTCTCTCCCTTCCAAGCAAACTGGGGGTGTCACTGAAAGTGGACTCTGAGAGACCCAGCCACTCACTAGCAGATGTGCAACTGGGACCCAACTGGTTTGTGCTCACCCCAGGCCCTCCACCTGCCTCCACTCCTCCTCCCCACCACTTAGCCAAGGAGGAGCTTTTTTCCACTCAGCTGTCAGATTTCCCTGGGCTCTGGCTCAGTGCTATGGCTTGGGTATGGCTTGAATGTGTCCCCCAAGGGTTTATGTGCTGGAGGTTTTGGGTACTCAGGTGGTTTCATTGAGATGGTGGAACTTTCAAGAGGTGGGGCTTCCTGGGAGTCAGTTAGGTTATTAGGGGCTTGCTCTCAGAAGGAACGGAAATAGCTTTCATAGAACCCTGATTTATTCTCAGGGGAAGGTTGTTATAAAAAGAGCAAGATTGCCTCTGTCCAGTTTCCTGTTTTCCCATGTAATTTCTTCATATACACACATTCCTGCCATGATGCCTTCAGTCAAGAGCTCCTCACCAGAGCTAAGCCAATGCCAGTTTCATTTTGAGCTCCAAAATTAAGAAGTATATAAACCTCTTTTCTTTTCAATCTTCCCAGCCTCAGGTATTTCATTATAGTAAGAGAAAACAGACTAATACACTCAGACTTCCAAGGTCAATTGCAGGTTTCTTTGTTGACGGCCTTCTCTGGGTCCAGTACTGGGCTAGGGGTTGTGGAGTCACTGTGAGAAGAGGGATGAGGCCATGAAGGCTCTTGCCTGTAATAAGTTCACAGAAAGGCAGGGGGAGGGGTGAAGTCAGATGTTTCCCTCTATTGCTCTCTCAGGAAATAAGAATGTAGGAGGCCAAGAAGCACAAGAAGGTAGTAGCAAATGACTGGTTCCAGCAGACTGGGAGAGGCCACAGGGTGCCCAGTGTGGGCTACAGCAAGGGAGGCTGTGCGAGGGGCTTGGGGGAGCTGTCAGGCCCCACCTCCTCTGGAGACTCTCTCCTGAGAATGCTGCTCCAAGCCCCTCACCAAGGCCCTCTCTGTGGCACACCCAGCCAGCCTCAGGCTGCTGCTCAGCCTCCTTCTCTGGGCTGCTGACCTTTGGGTCCTAGAAATAGAGGACTCTAACACTGACCCTCCACATTCCACCCCACCCCCTCGCAGACCAAAAACGGTGCTATTTAAGGAGCCATTCGAGGACTCGACTCGGCAGTGGAGCAGCCGGCTCTTTTTATTTTTTTGTCATGCTGGTTACCTAGCAACGCAGCCAATGCAATTGCCGCATGGAGACCAAGAGAAGGAGCGACCTAAATCATGCCACGGAACTCATCTGTAATTCCTGTGGGTTCAAATGTCAGGTATATTTATATCTGCCCAGCCTCACCTTCTGGAAGGTACAGTACCTGGATTCCCACCTTGGACTCCTGGCAAAAGCAAGCTCAGGTCACTCCTCTGAAAGCTGGGACAGTCAGGCAGGCTGACTTGGTATACAGGATACCAAGCGTGTGGAGAGTGCCTTCCAGAACAATCTCCTGCTGACTGAGTGCATGGGTGGGTATAGCCCAGTGTTTCCAGCCAGCTCACACATGAGGAATTAACTGGTAGCCCCAAGTCCCTGCCTATAAGCTCATTCCTTCCTGGGCCCACCTTGCTGGTTCGTGAAGGAGCCAGGCTGGGAAAGGAGTTCTGGATGCCAGGAGGGTGCCAGGCTATATCTGGACCTCCCTATGCGTGACTCCTGCTGGAATCCCCTTACCTCCAAGGCCATTGTGACACCTTTCCCTGAGCCTGGGGGCCTCCAGGAGCTCCCCTAGAAATGAAAGCTAACTTCACATGCAGTCCATTTTTTTGAGGAGGGATCCCCAGTTTTCTTCAATGCCTACAAGGGGTCCATGACCCACAGAAGGGTACAAACCACTGCAATGGCCCTGTGGGTGCTAGAAGAAGACTGGAGACAGGAAGTGGCTCTTTCATGCCACTGTGAGCTGTCTGCCCAGGGGCTACGTAAGCTCCGTCCCCCACCCCCTCTGGGCCTGTATCTTCTACCTCAGGCAGGGCCGGGGATAGAGTTCAGCCCTAAAGTCCTTGCCTAGCAGGCAGGAGGTCCCCCAAGCTAAAAACCTTACTACCCCCGGCAGACTGGTGTCTTCAAGACCTCCAGACGCCACCAACCCCAGCTCATCTTTCCAGCCCCTCCACCTTAGCTCATGCTGCCTCCACTTGTCTACGCTCCCAATCTTCCTGAGCCTTGACAGGAACCTGCTAAGCCACAGCCAAAAGACCATGTGACTTCAAGATGCTCTGGGAGGTGCCATGTGATAGGAGGGAGGGCTAGAAGGATCAATGCCCACCACTGATCATGGGCTGTGCCCCCAGCCTCTCTTGTGCCAGGCCACAGCACCTGGTCTTTTTCCCCCTCCCTGCCAGGCCCTGGCTGGCCTCTCTACTGAGGCCTAGAGATGCCTGGCAGCCCTCCATTCACGGAGGCGGCACTGGCACACTGGGAGGGCCCTCCTCAGAGACGCTGTGGGGCTCAAAATGGAACACGGCACAGATGGGCCGGGGGGCGAGGGATTCCCTCAGCCCCATGAAAGGGCTCTGGATATTTACAGCTCTTGGAACCATCTGCAAGCTCAAGCCACCTTATTTCCTGCATTCGTAGCATCCTCAGCCCCAACACCCTCAGCACCCAGCTCCGGAAAGGTTTTCCTTTCATGTCACTGCTTAAAATAGAGGCTTATATAAGCGTAATCCTGATCCGAGGAAAAATCAGGAGTGCTGGCACAGGGGCTGGGGGGATGGAGGGCAAATGTCTATCCTGGCGCTCTGGGCATCCTGCCCCTCCTGCCCCAGGCAGCCCTGGCTACATCCACCTTACAGGGGCCACTGTTCCACTCACCCTCCTACCCTCCTAGGCTAGTTCCCAATTCACAGGCTGGCCGACACCTCACTCATGAGCAGGAACAGTTCCCCGTACCTGGAACCACAACCCGTGCTGGTCCCACGCAGCAGTACCCACCAGCAGAAGTGCTACGAGGCCCCCACAGGTGCACCACACTAAGAGAAAATCATCCGGACTCACCCCTGCACACAGGGCACATTGTAACCTGTGCGTGGATGTGGGAGTCACTCAGGGCATCCATCTGGCCCTCCCCACCCACACTCCTAGAGAGTCAAAGCAGCTGCTGCAGAATAGTCCCGAATCACCGCCCCATCTTCTCCCTGGGCACCTGGCTGCAGAGAAGCCCCCCACCCTCCACCTCAGGGAACAGCAGAGGCCCTGTGCAACCCCCCAGCATCCCTGGGCCTTACCTTCCTACAAGCCACCATGGAGAGGGCCACTTGGTACCAAAGATGAAATTCTCCAAATGCAAACTTCATGGCTCGTTCCAGGCACTAGGGAGGGGGAGATGGTCAGCACTTCTCCATCACCAATCCTCTCGCCCATCACTCCATTCCCTTCCATGGTAACCACTACTCAAGTCAATGCCCTTGGGAGGTTGCAGGAGGCCTGCACTTGGCTTCTGTTAGAAACCCAGGAGTTAACTGGCAACCACATGACCCTCTACACACATTTCAACCTCTCTGGTCCTTGGTTCCCACTTCCATAACGTGAGTGATTTCACAGGGCATGGTGGAGAATAAATGGAACAGGATTTGTGAAAATACCTTAAAAATGTACATATACGATAAAAATAACAGCTATTTTTATTAAGCAAAGCAATAGTCACATCTTTATACCTGTATGAATTCCTTTATTCCTCCCAACAACCCTGTGGTAGGTTCTCCACCCCCATTTCACAGATGAGGAAGCTGGGGCTGGTATGACTTGCCAAGGTTACAGTGCAAAAAAAAAAAAAAAGGCTGAGCAGCCTGGCAGGAAAGCGACAATTGATTTGGGGGCGTGGGGGACAAATGGTGGCACCATCAGATTTCCTTATATGCTGCCGACCCCCAGGAGTGGAGGGGGCTGCGTGGCCACTCATACCTCAGAGAGCATGACGTACTGCCCCCTCCTGCCCAGTGTGATGCTCAGGAGGTCATAGATGGCTGCGGCATTCTGCAGGCTCACCATCCGGTCCTCCTCCTGCTCAGGCGCCCGGCTCAGCACCACATCCCGCGTTGCCTGTGGATGGGACATGGTTTGAGAGGACATTAGAGAAGCTGGTGTTTGTCCCCACAAGGCCCCCACTTTGCTGACCCCAGCACTATCACCTTTTTGTCACCACCCCAGGCCAAGCAAGTGTCCATACTCCCAGAAACAGCCTTTCCCCGGTCCTAAGGAGGCCCTCTCTAAAGACAGAAAACCTGCCACTCTTAGCCAGGGTAGTGTGAGGGAGCACCCTGAGGGCTCAAGGTGCTGCAATGTGATTTGTGGTTCTGCAAAGATTCATAGGCACAGAAGAGTTTAGAAAAGAATAGTGACACAATCATCCAGCCTTCACCTAGACGTGTCCACTGTTAGGTTCAGCAACTTTACTCTAATATATAATAATTACTACAATCCTTTGTAGTACTTTAGTTTTTCTCATCTCAGGATCTAACCCTGGACCATCCCCCTTAACCTCCTTCCACCTAGAAGAGTCCCTCAGCCTGTCTTTCATGGCACTGGCACTGATGAGTCTGGGCCAGCTGTTTTCTGGAATGTTCCTTGTATGTTTGCAATTCTCCACCATCACAGCAAGAACTTCAGATAGCATGGGAACCACCTGGATGGGGTGGGGGGCTCTGCTGCCCCACTCATGGGAGGGGAACTAAGACTATGGCCCCTCAATGGCATCTTCTCCATGCTCCCCCATCCTCACCTCTTCCTGTCACCTCTGTGTCTAGTCCAGAGGGGCCCTGGCATCTATCTTTCTGTCCCTTCCCAGAGTGAGCTTCCCCACACCTGAGGCTCTGCTGCTGCTCCAGCACAGGGGATTTCCAGATGGCTGCCCAGGCGGGGAGCAGAGGGAAAGTGTGTTTTGAGTCTGTGGTTCAGTGCAATTTACAGGGTACTCCTTGTCACCAGGCCTGAAACCCCCCTCAAGGATGGGGAACCCTCTTCTGCGGTTTGTGGCATGCAGTCCCACATCCTGCCCACCTCCTCACCCTGGGTCACCCTGGGGCAGAGGAGAAGAGAGAAACAGCTGACCAGCCGCAGTCATTGGAGGCTCTTAGCAGCAACAGGGCAGGGACCAGGCTGGGGACATTCTGGGGTCTGAAATGACACCCGCCCCCACAGGTCCTCCACTGCAGACACACACATGCGTGGTCTGTGGGCTGTGCCTGCACTGAGGCACAGCCGAGCTCTGCTCAGATGCCGCCGGCTGCTCCCATCCTCCTCTGGTCCTCTCTCCTCTTTGCCAGAGGGGTCTCTGTTCTGCCCAACACTGCTCTCCCTGTCTGCACCTCCTCCAGAACAAGGTCTCACCTTCCTGACAAGAAAGGAGCTCCAGGCCCTGAAAACAGGGTCCCCCTCATCAGATCCACAGCACCTGCCAACCCCTAGGAGCTTCTGCCTCTCGCTCTTCAGAGCTCCCTGCCCGCTTCCAAATCAGGGGCTGAGGATCTCAGGAGCAAGTGGCTGGGGAGAAGAAATGCCATGGCCTGCTGGCCCTGGCCACAGTGGCATGCAGGGCTGAAGTGTGTTCTCCTGGAGGCCTCTGGAAGCCACCACAACTCCCATCCCCAAAGTGGCGGCTCACTCATGGGGCATTTCAAGCAGAGAGACAGATAAGTGGCCAGGGGTGCTGACAGTTGCCTCTCCAGCCAAATTCAGTGAGAGCTACCTCTTCCCCTAGGGATCTGGGGCCAAGGACTAGGAGAGGGTACGGGGGTACCAGGAAATGCCCAGAAAGGCTGATTGCTGGAGCCAGTCTGCTGAAAAGGAGCTGATCAGGGACTCCAAAGGGTTCAGGGAGATAGGGTGGGGAAGGAAAGGGCCAAGAAATCCCCCTCCCTCCCAGTGAAACCCACCCACATAGCCACCAACAGGGATTCTGGGGAGAGGCTCACCAGGAGCTAAGCAGAAACAATCCTCCTCTCATCCCCAGAAATGTACCTCCCCACTCCTCCAGCAGCTTCTCTGGCATAGGGTGGAGCCCAGGAAGGAGTGGGGAGGGAATGAGTGGATGGAGAACAGAGGCCCTGCCCTAGGGAGACCTGCAGAGGGGGCTACCGGATACACACGCTGGTGGAACCTGACCTAGAATCTGGTGAGATGGAAGGGGAGGAACTGGGTGGTTTGCAGGGGTGGCTTTTCACTTTCCTTGTCATTCCCCCCACATCCCATAGAAGGGATTGAACCTGGGGCCTAGTGCATGCCACCAAGCACTCTATCACTAAACTAAACCCCCCCCCTTTTTTCATTTTATTTTGAGACAGCATTTTACTGAGTTGCTGAGGCTGGTCTTGAATTTGAGATCCTCCTGCGTCAGTCTCCTGAGTAGCTGGGATTACAGGAAGACACCACCATACTGCACTCTTCTTGGGGTAGAGGCGTGAAGCCTGGCTGGGCACATCCAGGTCCTGTGCAATCCGCCCTGCAAATCTGCCATGTTTAGGGGATGGTGAGTAGCAAGCTGTCACTACTGCCTTTGGAATGAAGTTTAAACCCCTTTTTGTGACTATCCACCTCAACCATGGGGAATTCCTTGATGCTCCCTGTCACCAAGGCCCTAATTTAGTCATGCTGCAGTTGTCTTTGTCAACCTGGACACCTCCCGGTTCTTTACAAACCAAACAAAGTGGCCCCCTTCCTGCAGCCCAGGCATCTCACACGGGAGGCCAGGGCTCCCACCCTCACCAGCACACGCTGAGCCCTGAGCACCTACACGCTGAGCTGGTTCATTAGTTCTTGTGACATGGCTGCGTCATCTCCATACTGAGCCCCAGCACAGCCTCCCACACCGAACTCCCCTGATACACCTCTGTAGAGTGAGCAAGACCCCAGCGAGGAAGACTGGCGCCCTATCCACCCTGGACCTTGGCCTTTAGGAGAACAGGCCTCTGAGGGCAAGCTGCTGGAGGGAGGGGCGGGGTTTTCAGAACTGGGCATTAATTAGGTCAGAAGAATAGGAACAGGAGAGAGGACTACTGCGGGGCAAATCCTCCTCTGGGTTTCTGGTTCACCCAACAGACAGACAGCAGGGAAAACATGTGCTTGGGAATCCTCAGATCTTATGCAAACCAGCATCTGTGCCAAGAGGGAAGCATGCTTCCCCAGGGGACAGTCTGAAGCAGAGGTCTGTCCGGAGGTTACTATGGCTTTGGGGCTGGCGCGCCTAGAAACACTCTGTGGTTGCTGGGCAGTGCCTGTGTACGTAACTATGGTAACAGGGTGGGGTTGGGGAAACCAGGCAGAAAGAAGGAAGTCCTGGGGCTGGCAGGTGAAGCCACAAAGGAGTAGGAATTCCTGCAGCACTCAAGGCAAGATTCAGTGGCCAGGGCCTCAGACAGGGCTTGCAGCACCCCCAGTTGTCCCTCTTATTCCTCCTTCAGGCTCTAGCAGCAGCCTGCTCAGAACTAGTCCCAGCCACTTACTTTCCTTTCCACCATTTACAGAGGCTGATTCCTGCTTTCATTGGGTGATCCTCAGTCACACATGAATGTACCTGGCATCCTTTTTAATTTTTAGTTTTTTTAAAGAGAGGGAGACAGAATCAATTTTATTTATTTTTCCATCTGGCCTTTGTTTCTGTGACACCTAGTTGTGTATGTGGTACTGGGGTTTGAACCCGGGTCCTCACAAACACCAGTCAAGTGCTCAAATTGCTGAGCCACTGTTCCAGTCCTGCACCTGGTACCTTAAAGCAATACACAGTGACTCAGTGGCCTTCTCATAACCTCCTCCCTATTGCTCTTGGGATAATGGCACAATATTCTCCTCCCCTGCCTGGCACTCGCTCCACGACCCCCATGCCCAGCCCCAGGCTCCCTGCCTTTGGGGATGCTCTTGTTTAAGCTATGCATTTAATCCCAAGCAGAGCTTCAACAGTTGTCCCTTCTCCTGGTCTTTGTCCTGCTAGGAGTTCTCCCAGGACAGTTCTCCTCAAGAGCTTTCACCCAAGGTGGTCCCATGAGGAGAAGCCAAGAAACAAGTTTCCTCCCCATACCCTTTCATGGGACAGCTTAGCACTGCCAGCTGGACATGCTTTTGCTCTTTGGACAAGTATCCATAGGCAAATATGGATTTCCCTAGGATGGCTCACTTGAAACCTATGGCAGATGTGGCTCAGGTTCAAACAGCCACCCCTAGGTGAGGGCTATCATTACCCTGTCAGGAGCTGAATTCTTGTGCCCATCATCTTATCTGGCCTCATAGTAACTCCTTGAAGGGGACAGTGATAAAGCTATGCATCAGCATCAGTCCTCGATTCCCAGATGAGGACGCTGAGTCCCAGAAGGTGAAAAACCTTGCCCAGGGTCCCACGGAGCTGAGGCTGCATCTCCGATGGCCATTCTAGGACGTGCTGCTTGCCTAAGCCCTAGCTGCCTCCTGTTCTTCTGCCTGTTCTTTCTGACCCGGCACAATGCAAGCCCAGTTCCCAGCCTCTGCCGGTTGCAGGGCTCAGATGACACTGACCTTCTCCTCTGCCCAGCCCTGTTTCTCCTCTCTAATCCAGGACTGCGACAGGGCTCCGGTCTAAGAGAAGGAAAGGGGAGAACTTCCTAAATGGCATCTCATCATTCTCAAAACAACCTTCTTGGGTACTATCATCCTATTTTAAAGATGAAAAGACTGAGTAAGGCCCAGGGGGTAAGTAAGCTGACCAAGGCACACATACAGGTGGTTGAGACTCAATTTAGAACCCAGACATTCCCTGCCTCCAGGTGTCTCTGGGGAAGTGTCCAATAGCTTCAATCATGTCTTCAGAGAACCTGGGTTGGCTTGGCTTAAGAGAAAACCAAAGCAAGGCCGAGAATGTAGCTCAGTGGTTGAGTGCTTGCCGAGCCTGTGCGAAGCCCTAGGTTCAATCCCCAGAACCAAGGAAAGAAAGAAAGAAAGAACCAAGGCAAAACACAGGCCCGGCTTCCCAGTCAGACCTCAGGTGCTGCTCCTCTGCAAAAAAGCATGCTCCTTGGGCAATGTGTGGAGTGCCCTGCTCAGCTCTGTCCTTGGAGGCAGCTGTCTACTGGCCATGGAGCAAGCCTCAGGACACACTGCTGATACCCCCAACAATCACCCTAGAAAGAAGCCTCCCAGCAGCATCTGTGCCCAGTGCCTCCTGCTCCCTGGAGATTGCTGTCATGCTCTGCTGCTGCTGCTGTCCCCCACTGGCAGACATAATTACCACTGGCTTTCGAGCTGCCAGTCCACACAGCCAAGAAATAACATGTTCTGCGATGCGTTCCATCTACCCAGCAACCTGGGCCAGGCCCATGCCAGCCCCCATGTGCCTGCCACAGCAGGCTCCCACTGCAGAAATCACAGTTCTTCCTGGCAGCCAGCGAGAGACTCTCCCACCACTACTGAACCAAGGCTCTGAGCTGCCAGCGCCATCAGCCCCTTTACCATCGCAGCCTTCAGCAGAGCAGGGCCTGTGTTAGAGCGAACCAGATGCCAAAGCTTGGAACAATCTGTCTCATCTGCTGATTCCCAAATGGAACCAAGCCCAGGCAGTCCTTACACGTACGCGCGCGTGCACACACACACATGCAGGTTGGGGGTATAGCTCAGTGGTAGAGCACTTGGCCAGCATGTGGAGGTTAGATCCACAGCAACACATATACACACATAGAAAATGCCAGAAACTGAATGGTAGCCTCAATCTTTCAACCACATCAGAATCTAAACTTTTTTTAAAAAATGACTAAATCAGATTCAAGTATTTTTCAGTACAAATATACATCTCAAACAACCAAAATGAACCAGGCACCTTTGTGTTCATTTCCATACTTGATCCAACCAACTTCTGCTAGAGAGGCCTTATTAGCTACATTTTATAAATGACAAAACTGAAGTTCAGGGAGGTAAGAAATTTGCCCAGGCTGCACAGGATGTGAAGGCAAATTCAAGATCCAAATAGCCAGGGGCTGGAGCAGTGGCTTGGTGGTTACAGCGCTTGCCCAGCATGCTCAAGTACCCAGGTTCAAACCCCAGCACCTATATATATACAGCTAAGTATTGGAGCAATGAAAGCCATGTGAAAAGCTCAATAAAAAATTGATATTCTCTGTCTCTTTCTCTCTCACTGTTCTTCTCTCTTGAAAGAAAAAAGAAAGAAAAGAAAAGATTCAAATAGCTAGCACAAAGCTAGTTTGCCAGGGTCCCAGTCCCCAGAGATATACCCATCTACCCACCCTCATTCTGCCAGGCCTCCATACCCGCTCTGTTTCTGAGACAGCAAACCAGCTGTGAGTGACTTCTTCCACAGCTGAATGAAAACAAGGGCCCAAGGATTCAGTTTGCTTTAGCACATATTTTTATGCCCTGGGTCAGTATTTTGGAAAAGACAAAGGTTGCCCTATCTCCTGGTTCCCCAACTGTCAAAAAAAAAAAAAGGCTAATGTGATATATAGTTCTCATAAAAATTAGAATTTGGCTGGGCATAGTGGTGCATGTCTATAATCCCAACTACTCAGGAGGCTGAGGCAGGAGGATTGAAATTTTGGGGCCAGTCTGAGCAATTTAGTGACCCTATTTCAATAAAATAAAAATAAAAAGGGCTGGGGATGTAAATCAGTGGAAGGGAGATTGCCTAGCATGTGTGAGGCCCTGTATTCAATCCCTTACATCACAAAAATAAACCAAAAAAAAACCCTAGCATTGACATTTGGGGGTCAGTTGATTAGGGTATTTCTGTACGAGGTGGGAGAATACTGGGGACAAGGACTATGAACTGCTCAACATTGTTATCTACAGTGCTGAGCATGGTCCAGTTGTTTTAGCTGCACAAACAAGATGAGATGGATGAATGGTAGGTGGGTGGGTGGACAGATGGTAGGTGTATAAATGTATGTATGTACGTACGCATGCATGGATAGATGGATAAATGGGTGGGTAGATTGTTGGATGAATGGATGGACAGTGGGTGACTGGATTTTAAAATGTTCTTTTGGGGGCTGGAGCGATGGCTCTGTGGTTATGGTGCTTGCCTCGTATGTGCAAGGATGCAGGATCAAACCCTAGTACCATGTACACAGCAAAGTGTTGGAGCAATGAAAGCCACATGAAAAACTAAATAAAAGTGATTCTCTCTTTCTTTCACTGTCCCTCTCTCTCTAAAATAATAAAACAAAATGTTCTTTGGGCCCCAAAGACACAAAACTAAGTACAAAACACAAATCTTGAATCAGTTATAACTCATATCCCCTCCATTTCTGTGAAAGCATCTGTAATTTCTAGTGAGCTCTTGAAAGGCAAGGATCTTCATTCATTCTGATTACATTTAATGCCTAATGAAAACCATATTCAAGGCACCAGACCTGTATCTGTACCATGCAGCTATTCCTCTGAGTTCCAAACCATGAACTAGGGTGCTGTGCTCAGGAAGCCTGCAAACACACCCTTCCCTGGAACAGTTGCTCTGGTTATCCTGAAAGGGATGATGATTATGGGCCAGCTCCGCTAGGATAGCTTTCACTGCAGTAAAAAGAATTCTGCATCACTGGCAGAACCCAAGTAGTAGCCGAGGATGCCAGCTGCTTTTCCAGAGGCTTCTTCCTAAGCCTATCACCTGCAACTAAACCCAGCCAGCATCAAAGAGGGACGAGGAAAATTCCCAGGTGCATGAAGACTGACTGAGGGGGCATGGAACACTGGGCTTCAGCTGAGGGGTTGGAGCACAAGCATGGAGAGGGGGTTGGTGTGGTGGAACACACACTTAGCTCTCTGGCTGATCAAGAATGTGACCGGAGAGAAGGATGATGTACAATAAAGGCAGGAGGGAAGGCAGGTCTGGTCTCTGAGAAACTGCTCCGAGCCACAGAGGCCATATTTAGAATGGAGGAGGAGAGGCCTCTGCAGAGAGATGTGAAAGCAGAGTCCATTGCCAATGCTCCTCCTCCTGATTTCCAAATGTCTGACAGGCTGGGTGTGGGCAAGAGGAAACAGAGCAGCCAGCCCTGTGTCAGGACCCCCTCCCAGCTACCTTGCAAACTGCTGCAGCAATTTCCCATGATAGCACCAAGCTGGCCAGCCAGCTGGGACCCCAAGTCTCCTGGACAATCAGGCCCCACATGTTCCCAATTTCAAAACTGGCAAGAGGGGCTTACAGAGAAGGCACATATTCAGGAAAATTCACCTGGCTCCAAAGGTGGACCACATTGTAGCAACAAGGCCACTTTCCACTTTACATTTAAGCAGCTTTAGGGAAGTGGGCAAAATAACCTTAAGGGAAAAGCCTGGCTCTGGGTATCCCGATCAAGTCAAAGCTACTGAAAATGGCTCGGTGGAGCAGAGCCCAGCTTCAAACCCTGCCTTGGAGAAAAGGATAGCCATTCTCACAATGATCACAGTGCTTCCTTGTTTACAAAGCCTTCTCTAAGATTTGATACATTCAATCCTCAAAATTAATTCTTCAGCCCTTCTTCACACGAGAGAACAACGGATCAGAGCAGGTGCCAAGGGACAGAAGGAAGACGGGAATCCAGGAGCCCACCCTGGGGTCTGTGCTTTCAGAAGCTATTTAGGAAGATGGATGTGGTTTGAATCATAACCACACAGCTTATTAATATGTGACCCTGACCAAGATACATACCTGTCCTGGCACGCACTTTTCTCATCTGTAAAAGGGGAACACATTGGTACTACACTGAACTACATGAAACCGCTGTTTTTGTAGGTCATCAGCAATTGAGAACTGGCAATTTCATGAAGCTCAACATAATGCTTATCTGCGTGAGTTGGTCACCTTGGTCACTGGTACCACCTTTTACCATCCCCCTGTGAATTACACCAAAATCCTCCTTACATGAAGGCGACGGTAATGACCCATATTCTAGAAAAAGGAGATTCCAATGGTCTCACATGAGGGTGTTAGGTGGTGCAGATGCTGGGGGGTGGGCAGGGAGGGGATACTGGTCTGTATCATGGTTCCTTAATTAGAAACTGAGTTTCAGGCTGTAGTCAGAGCAAGGGCCCATTTCTGGTGAAAGGCACACTGCTCCCCTGTGAGTATCAGACCTAGCACTTGGCACCTCCATCCCCACAACTGGCTAGCCAGCTAGGCGTCCCCTCCCCTCAGCAACACTTGCCCACCTGTAAGGTATGATGGAGGCATGCTTGTGAGGTAGCACTCCACATCAAATACCCATCAAATGTCTCTACATGGGGACTCCTTGATCCAAAGTGGACCAGCCTGGCAGAGAAAGGATAGTCTCTCTGTCCCATGGTCCATTATCCCTCCTCCTGTCTACCTGCCAGGAGACCAGATGCAACTCTTCCACCAAAGTTCCCCAGATGAGCCCTGGCCTCGTCCCTCCCAGATGCCTAACGGAACATTCATTTCTGGTTGTTCAAGGATCCAGCTCATGAGGTCTTGGTTTCTTAACCTCCACTTCCACACTCTGCTTTCAGACGCATCATCTTAGAAAATTTATTCCTCAATCTGGTGGTCCTGCCTCACCAGCTGACAGACCCAGTTGGACTTGGACCCAGTCTGGGGTCACACCTCTGTACTTGGCTTCTGGGATCCCTGTTCCACCCTTCCCATGTCCCCCTCAGACCTGCCCAGTCCATCTCTCATCTCAGTGCCTGCTGGACCATCCAACCATGCTGCACTGTCTTTGTGGAGCCTTGCAGGCACTCTAGCACTAGGACAATACTGCCAGGCACTGTGGCACATGCATATGCACTCATACGTCTGCCTTATCCCCCTGCCCACGAGGTGGGAAATGGGTCTCATGAGAAAGTCTAAACAGAACTTCATGTGCACTTTGTCTAACACCTGGTATCCCCGCCTCTGCCTTATTTTTCCATAGCACACACATACAGCTAGCCCGGATACTAGAATTATTAATTTATCACCCTCCCTCACTAGAATGCAGGCTCCCATTAGGCACTGATGTTTCTCTCTTTTGGTTGCTGTGACAACTCTGGTATTGAGAACAGGGCCAGGCACAAAGTAAGCAATCAAGAATGGCTGCGTGAACGCACAAGTTCCATCCACACTTACCTTTGAGTTACTGTCATCTTACAAGGAGAAAATTGAGAAAGAGACTAAGTGATTTGTCCCTGGCCCTCAGTAAACAGGAACAAAGCCGGAACCTGGACCCAGGCCTCCTGCCTCCAAAGCGCATGCTCCTCCTGCACCCCACCTAATGCTCTTGTGCCTGTCTCAGTACCCAGCATGGTGCTGCTCAAGGCCCACTGCTGCCTTGTAATAATCATCTTTTACAACTCGGGGATGTGCACTTGGTCCCACCCATTTGGGGGCAGAGACCAGGCCTCCCGATGCTGCCTGGGCAGCCAAACCAAAGCCTAAGAAGCTAGACTCACCTTCCTTATGGGGGAGCAGGGCCAAGAAACTCCCTCATTATGTGCATCACTGAGAGGCAGAGCTTGGCCAGGTCCTGGGTGGCCTGTGCTTAAGCCCCACAAGGCCTGCCCCAGCATCAGAGGCCCCAGGAGGTGCCCAGGGCTTACCATGGACTCACTGATGAGGAGCAGCAGGAGGGCCTCCTCAATGTTATCCTTCGGGCAGTAGAGGCTGAAAGACACAAACGACAGCCCTGGCTCCAGCCCAGCTCTCGCCAACAGCTCTGGTCCACCGTGCAACCTTCTGCCCCAAGAGAGCACCAGCCTGGTAAGGTGACCCTCTCCTGCATAATTCACAGGCACCAGACACCACATGCAGTTCTTTAACATGCCCCAGAGTTATGGATCTCAAAGAATGCAGATAACCTTGAAGAAGACATGGTCTTTCCAGTCCCTGGCACTGCCTGAAGCAGCTGGGTTAAGAGTGTGCAAAAAAAGCTCTTCCTGTTGGCCCCAGACCCCATACTAATGGCACAAATAAGAAAGGCAGACAGGCAACCACCAGATAATGTCTGGATTCTCCCCGCACCCACCGAGACCTGCCTTCCCTCCTCTCTAAAGCGCCTGCACAGCACTGTGCAGGGCAGAGTGAGGCCCTGCCAAAGCAGACAAACCCTGTGTATAGCGCGAGACTCCTGTGGTCCAGCAGGGCAGGTGGAACTCACTTGTCCCCTTCGTAGAGGTGAGGTTTCCGCAGGGCCTGTGTGACGAAGGAATTCTCCTCCTTGCTCATGAACTCAGGCAGAGGGTGGGACAGGGGGCTCCAGTAGCACTCCTCACTCAGGGAGTGCAGCAAGACCCCCGCCAGGTGCTTGGCCGCCATCTAGCAGAGAGGGAGGAAATCAGACCTGGGCGCATGGGCTCTCCCTGCCGCTCACTTAGATGGCTCTCTACTCTCTGTCCAGCCCATCTGCCCAACTTGCAGTGCACTGCCTTCCTAAGGGGCCCCCTCGCTCTGTCTGTCCCTCCAGCACTGAGGCTGCCCTGCCCCTTGCATAGGCTTGGGTAACTCTACTTCATCTTTTCTCTTCTCTCCTAGACTGGAGGCTCATTTCCTCTTCTCCTGACCCCAGGAGCCCAGCACAGCTCTGTGCACCCTGCAAGCCCTCAAAGAGGTGGAGAAGGGCAGGAGGCCACAGGCACAGGCAGCCCTCTCTACCAGGCACCAGGCTGAGATTCTGGTAGGTGACCAAAAATTCTAGTGGAGCAGCTGTGGTTATGATTCTGGATGAATTAAGGCTGAAGAAGGCAGGCCTGAATTGGGGCAAGAAACCAATATTAGGGAAGAAATATTAGGAAATAAATTCCTGAAAATGATCAATACTGCCTTGCCAGGATCGTATTGCCACGGATGGCATGCAATAGATTTTAACTCGCATTCAGTGCTTGGGTTACCTGCAGGGCTCGGAAGATGAGGATGTGAGGGTGCTTCTCAGGCTCAGTGGGAAGTGGGATGAGATTGACTGACAATGTCTGCCACAAGCAGGGCCAGGTAGGCATATACACAACTGCCATCCCTGGTCAGGGGCTTCCTGCTAGCACTTCTGCTGTCTCCCACCGAAACTGATCCCTGAAAAAAACAGGCACAGCCAGCAGCCACGTTACCACTTTGAAGTTCTGCGTTGCTTTGGTCTCCACAGTGCGCAGAATCTCCCGGAGCTCCCTCATGCCCTTCACAATGTTCCTGGAGAGAGGGAGGCAGAAACAGGGTCATTATCAGCCAAGGTCCCGCAAAGACAACCTCATCAAGCCTGCAGATCTAGGGAGGAGCCTACCTGCTGTTACTGGAATCGAAGGCCAGAGTTGTAACTCCAGGCCCCCAGAGGCCCTGGACATCAACAGGCAAAGAACCCCAAAGCCCCCCAAATCCCCAGCAACTCAGGGTTCTGGTTCACCCTCAGAAGGATATCAAGACTGAGTACTGCAAGGTTTCATCCTGGCCCAAGGGCCTTTGGGTTGTGTTGAACTTTCTGAGTCGAGTCAGCTTCAATTTTGCACCTCCACCTCCTGTATCCTGTTCAAGGACGGAACTATCCTCACTTCTACATCCTTACTACCAGGCCCGGGTTGGCTCGCCTCCCCTTGGGCCTGAAGGCCACACCAGCCAGGATACTCTCTTCTTGTGAGCCCTCTGCGTCTTGACGTAATTTTCAGGGTTTGTGACAGTGTGATCCATAGTGAGAAATACACCTCACATTGCAACCCTGTATTCACACATGCTTTCCTAACATAACATTAAAATTCCTTGGCATGATAGCCTATCTCCACTATGTGCAGTCAGCTCCAATACTTTCTACTTTCGTTCTGGGTGCAGTACACTGCATCCACCTTGCACCCCACTAATGGGTTGTGTCCTGCAGTTTGAGAACACCTCCCAGCATACCCCTAGAGTGCCTAGATGGCACATGGAGGCCATCTGCATTCTCTCCCAGCCTCCTGGGACCGTCAGGGCACCCCTTCCCTCTTCTCCATCTCAACTCCCACCACTCAAGCGAGCTCTTTCTGAACAGCCTCAGTTCTCAATGTCAAGAACTGGCACTGGCTTCTCCAATGCCTTTAACAACCTTTCCCCCATGAGCCTTCAAAAACTAGTTCCAGTGTCACTTCCTCCACCAAGCCCTCCCAGGACCCTCCCCAATCCTGCCTCCTCTGCCTGTTAATTCCTCTTCTGACGCAACTACAGCACCCTAAGGTCACTGCAGTCTGACTCTGGCACACCGTGGGCTCCTGAGGGTGGGGTTCAGATTCTTCTCCATGTTCAAGTTCAGTTCCATCACAGCTCCCTGCTGTGCAGCGTGTGCTCAGGTGGGAGTACATAGCCCTGCTCGTCTGCTGAGGGGGCTCCCTGACCACACCACAAAGAGAAAGCAGGGCTGCCAGCCCAGCAAATACAGGAAGGGAAAGATCACAGGGGGTGGCCAGCCACAGCTGGCAGCCAGTCAGGCCCCTCAACTCTCTCAGGTTCCTGGGGGCTTTGGGGTCTAGTTGCCACAGAAGGACAAGTTTGCAGATCCAAGTTCTCTGCCTTCAGGGAAGCTCTGGCTTCAGACAAAAAACTACTAACATTTATAATAAATATCTCTATTCTTGGGGCTAGACTGGTGGCTCAGTGGCTAGGGTGCTTGCCTTGCATGCGCAAGGATGCAGGTTCAAACCCCAGCATCATGTATACAACAAAGTGCTGGAGCAGTGAAGGCCAAATGAAAAAAACTAAATAAAATTGATTCTCTTAAAAAAATATATATATATGTGTGTGTGTGTGTATGTGTGTGTATATATATAAAATCTTCATTCTCAACCTCATTTTTAGGACCAAGAAAGAAGTCAAATATCCCAGGGATAGGGTCAGATCTTCCCTAGCCTGCCCAGTGCTCTGAAGAACTGGGAGAGGTAATTAGGAAAGAGAACTTTAGCCTCCTTAGAGACAGTTAGAATCTAGGTGCTGCTATGGACAGCTGTGCAGCCCAAGGGCGTGGGCTACGGTCTCCCTATCTGCAAAACAAGAGCTTCTGTTTAGCTCAGTGTCTCCCAGACTTCTGTTGTCTGCATACCCATATGTACAGTTTTTACCATTATCATTTATATCTCCTTTCTTCTTCCTTCAGTATACATCTCACCTTAACCAAAAATACGTGAAATAGTAGATTTGTTATAATGGCTGTTTTTATTTATTTTTCTTATTTTGTCAATAGATATTAAAACACAGAAGTTACTGGGGATTGAACCCAGGGCCTCATGCATACTAGGCAAGTGTTCTACCACTAACCTACATCTCCAACCCTACAGAAGTAGTTTTTACAAATTACTGCCTGTCACTTAAAACCACCTTAGTTTAGAAGAGAGACTAATGGCATCAGTAGTGACCCAGGAACTTGTTGGAAATGCAATTTGGGCTCCATCAAATCTCCAGGGGGTTCTGATGGACACTTAAGTTTGAGAACCACTGGCTTAGGCCATTCCAAGCGCCCTCTAGTTCTTGTCTAAGAAGCCAGTTTGCAGAAGGGACAGTCTGACATGGAAACCCTGGCTTTGCAGTCAGATGCTAAATCTATATATGAGGTGGCTTCTCAGAGTCCTAGGCTCCGGTCTGTAGGTAGAGTTCACAATTTCCACATAGAAGAATGTAAGGAAGATGACAGACACAAAGCCCAGGCTCACCCAGGCACATGGGAGAGGCTCACGAAATAGTATTTTTCTTTCTCCTAATTTGTATTTTAAAGATGATATTACTGGGGCTGGAGTGGTAGCTCAGCAGTGAGGGTGCTTGCCTGGCATGTGCAAGGATGCGGGTTTGAATCCCAGCCCAACGTACACAATGGAGTGTGGGAGCAACAAAGGCCACATGAGAAACTAAATAAAAAAAAAATTGATTCTTTCTCTCTTACTGTCCCTCTCTCTCTCTCTCTAAAAAAAAAAAAAAGATGATATTACTGATGTTTTTTAACTTTGATTATTTTTCCTGGTAGCTCAGGAGCTAATGACTGTCGTCAGGTAGTACCTGGTGTCTGAAGAGGTCCTCTATCTTTTGTCCATCTGTCTCCAACAAGCCCCGGTCCCCCAGGGGACGTAAGAAGAGGATTTCCTGGTAGATGACCATGCCCAGGGACAGGCCTAGGGCCCCCATAAGCCTGAGGAAAAGTGGGCGTCAGAGCTCCTTTAGTCCTCTGGAGGCCTCTGCCCAAGAGGCCAGAGATGGACAGTAGGCCATAGGCCAGGCCCGGTCAGCTGTGGGGACAGGCCATCACCAGGCGTAAGAATAAAGACACAGATTGCAGAAGCTCCCAGCAAAGAGGGGGAATGGCTGGTCATGTAACTCAGTCCATAGGACAGCAATGCTTAGCAGCTTGAGGCAGGCTGTCCCTGGGGCTGCCCAAGGCTCTGTGGTCCAGGAGACGCCGGCATCTCCCTGGACCTCGGGTGATTTTCCACTCTGTGGGCTACCTGCCAGCCTCCTCCCTGGCAGCCTGGCCTTGGCTGCTACCGGGAGGCAGGAGCCAAGAGTGACTACAGCCTCTTTTTCCCACTCCACTGCAAGGACCAACCTTTCTTCTGCTGCCAGGTAAGCCCCGCCTTCAGTTCTTATATCAGCATCACCCCTATACCAGCAGTCGGGCACCATGTGGGGGCTGTGGAGGAACGCTGACCCCCCACCCCCCTCAAGTAAGGAGTCAGTGCTACATTTAACAAGATCCTGTGCCCCAAAAGCTGTGCCTTGTTATTCTTAAACCAACAAGGGATTTTGGCAACTAAATAAGCTCCCAGGAATTCTAGAACAAAGCAAATCATTACCCCCAGGCATGTTTTGAGTAAATCCCAATTTTTGTTGAATATCTTTTTTTTTTTTAAAGAGAGAGGGACAGTGAGAGAGACAGAGAAAGAGGAACAACTTTATTTAGTTTTTCACATGGCCTTAGTTGCTCCAACACTTAGTTGTGTACGTGGTGCTGGGGTTTGAACCCAGGTCCTCATGCTTGCCAGGCAAGCAACGAAACCGCCAAGCCACCGCTCTAGCCCCTTTGTTGAATATCTTAAGAAAAAAATACACACACAGAGGTTTCAGTGGACAGGGCTGCGTGGGGAAGATTTGGGATCCCAGCCAACGCTCGCCTGTTCTGCAACATTACCAATGCCCCCTGCCTCAGCTTACCCCTCTGAGAAGCTAGAAATCAGACTGTACTTCTCAAGCACCCCAGATGGCCACCAGCCTGAGCCATCCCAGCCCCGGGCCTAACACTGCCTGTGCCAGGTGGAGCCGGGGCTTTTCCGAGCATTTCTGGCTGCCTCGTGAGAAACCAGCTTGAAAGATCTCTTTGTTCTCATCTCTCCCGCTGACCTTTCTGAGCCAAGCTGCCCACTTTTAACAATATCCAAACAGGGCCTCAAACAAATCCTGGCCCAGAAACAGGCTGCGTGGGGAGAAGCCAGGAAGCCGTTTATTCCAACCAAAGTAAAATAGCCTGACTGGCCAGAAACAGAGATAGATGTGCATGCGGTGATGGATCAAGGACAACAAGCTCGTGTAGGGAGGCTTCCAGGTGGGACTGGACGGGGGGTGGCCAGCTCCTCCAGTCTCCTGGCCAGCAGCAGGCAGTGCTGTGCATGTTTCAAAGCCCTTCCCTTGTTCAGTCTTTGTGATTTCTAAGGAGGTGGGTGAGGCCAGCCGGCCCCATTATCCCAGCACAAGCACAAGTTCAAGGCTTGGTACAAAGAAGGCCCTCAAGAAATCATGGCTGAGGAGCTGGAGCCCTGGCTCAGCAGTTGGAGTGCTTGCCTGGCAAGCTCAAGGACCCAGGTTCAAACCCCAGCACCACAGACACAACTAAGTATCAGAGAGACAAAGGCCAGATGAAAAAGTAAATAAAATTGATCCTTTTTTTGTCTCTCTCACTCTCTCCTTCTCTCTAAAAGAAAGAAATAAATCATGGCTGAATAAATAAATCCCCTTCTCCCAATAGGAAAAGTGAAGCCTGGAAGGTGCCAATGGCAGTGGTGGGCTTACAGCAGGCACCAGGGCTCAGAGTTTACTTCCTTTCAACCTGGAGACCCGGAGGAAGACAGCATCAGTCTTTCCACCTGAAACACTTAGGTTGCTCTCCTCTCCCGGTCATTCGAACTCCAGAATTCCTGGGACTTAGTGAACTAAGCCTTTTCAAAGTGCCCACTGCATACCAAGTACCTGGGCATCAGCCCTGTTGGCAAGAGGCAGTTGGTAAATCCTCATGGAATAAATTAAAAGACTCAATGAGTGGATGAACATCTTGCACATGGCCTTGCACATAAAAAGCCCACAGTCTGTTAAGTTAGCCATATTCCTGATTTACCTGGAGCTCAGCCAAGTGTTCTGTACACAGTGGGTGCTTGATGAATTTTTGTTTAGGGGGTTGCTTTGATTTGAAACAGAATGAGAACTGCACAGACTTGGTGACTGAAAGGAATCTAGACAGATACTGGTGCACATGACCCCAACCAGAAGTTCCCAACCAGAAGTCCACATTTCAGGGCTAGATGGTGTGTGAAAGGTTTCCGGTCAAAGACCCAGAACAGTGAGCACAGCCAGTCGGCGGATCCCAAAAGCTGGAGGGGTGAATCAGGAGACAAGGTCAGGTGAAGTTCAAATGGTTATCAAGCTGTACACTTCTGCCACAGATCTAAATCACCCTTTTCAAAATGAAAATTCTCCTTCAGCGCCAGCCCCAGAATAAGGCTGTGCTCAGGGGACTGAGGATGCCCAGGCAATTAGTTCTTCCTTTCCAGGGAGGTGGGGGACGGGCAGTGGCTAAGGTCGAGGAGGTAGGTGCGAACAATAAATAAAGGGTGTGTGTTAAGAGAGAGGCTGAGGGTGCTGGAGTGGTGGCTCAGCGGTTATGGTGCTTTCATGGCATGCGCAAGTACATGGGTTCACGCCCCAGCACCATGTGCACAACTAAGTGTCAGAGCAACGAAAGCCATGTGAAAAACTCAATGAAAATTGATTCTCTCTCCCTCACTGTCCTTCTCTCTTAAAAGAAAAGAAAAGAAAAATAGAGAGTGGGGGCTGGGAAAAAACTCAATGAAAATTGATTCTCCCTCACTGTCCTCCTCTCTTAAAAAAAAAAAAAAAAAAAGAAAGAAAGAAAAATAGAGAGTGGGGGCTGGGAGGGCCTTGGAGGTCTCCCTGTGACCCAAAGCACTATACAGAACACAGAGGCTCACAGCACACGTTAGATTGTTGGGTGATTCTGGCCCTTGAACTCCCCTGAGAACAATCTATCTCCTGCTCTCACCTGGTCCTCCTGGGAATAAGTGGCTACTGGAAATAAGACAAAATTACTGCTTGCTGAAAACACTCACACAGGGGTCCACAAACAGCAGGCTGGGTTTCCTAAGACGCCTCCGTCCTTTCCCACTCATTGCCCAGCACACCAGGAAAAGGGAGACTGAACAACTAGCCAGCCCCTGGGAGCCGCCTTAAAAACACACTTGCCCCCTTCTCTGTTGTTTGGTTTGGGTACAGGGAGCACATGTTGCTTTACTAATTTAAAAAAAATTTTTAAAGAACAAACATAAAACATATAGCCCACCTGATTCAATGCATGTGGCCCAACCTCACCCGAACACTGAGCAGAGAATGGGCTCTGCCAGGCAGAAGGGAGGGGAAAGGACCCCCTTGCCTTGATGGTGAAGGAGCAGAGTCAGCTCTTGGTTCTGCTCTTGGCAAATGTCCAGTCATTCAGCCCTAGTGAGGTCAGTCATTGATAGGGACAACCAACTTCCCTGGCATTTCACTGCATCACATGGCTGCCCTCCCCTCCCAGCCCCCTGCTGCCTTACCCCTGCAGCTGCTTCATACAGTGGACCAAGGTGGGTCCAGCTGCCTTTAAGCCCCTACCCCTGAACACAGCAGGCTGCCTGCTGACAGTCCTGCCACCACAGAACTGCCTGGAGTGAGGTTCCAACCAGAGTCCACGGCTGCCCCCTAGTGGCAGTGATGGAGAGTGCAGCCCTCCCCACCCCCCAGGTCCCAGGTGTCCCAACTCCCACCCTTTGCACCGGGAGGGGGTGCCTCCCAATTCCTGACTGTCCTTTCAGGTCAGCAATTTGGGATTTAGCTCAATTAGGAACCCCGTCATCACCCTCAGAGCAAGGGGTTAGGAGTCTTCTGGGGAAATTAACTGCTGGATCAATAGGGCAAGGCCCCTGGAAAAAGTTAATATCCCTCAGACACACTGATTGAGCAAGTGGGCAGCAGCCTCTGCCTTAGCACAACGGAAGCCCAGGCTTCCCAGAAGCTCAGATATGGAGGAAGCTGCGTGGCTCAAGCAAATGCCACCTACTCTGCACAATGGAAAGACCACGTGCTTGAAATTGTAAAATCCTCCAGAGAAGGAACAAGGTGGGCCACACCCTATTTTCAGCAGGGGTTCTTCTGCCTGGGTGGAGTCTGGGCCAACCACAGACACACATGGGAAAGAGTTGAGGTGCCACCATCTCTCTTCCCTTGGGCACTTCCTCAGACAGGAGCAGCACCTTAGCCTCATCTCCACTTCATCTGGACCCTCAGGGTGAACTGTCCCCGAAGCCACCTTTGGGGCTCACCCGCTCAGGCAGCACCACCACCTTCCTGCCTTCTATTCTTCCCGTGCCTGAACTTTTTTACTGTTAGGTTCCCCTGGGACATACCCTATTCACAGATCTACTGCAAGAAAGGGTGGCTACCTGGCATGGGCGGGCATTAGGGGGCTAGCTGGGGAACCAACTGCTGAGCTGTTAGGGCCCCACTCCAGGACAGCTTTCTCCCACCTTCCCAAGCACCCCAAAGCCCAGATGGGCAGGATTGCAATTTAACCAGCTGGAAGTGACTCCACAGCCTTTTAAAGTCTCATCAGAGGCTGGAGCAGTGGCTCAGCTATTGGAGTACTTGCCTGGCATGCGCAAGGATCTAGGTTCAAACCCCAGCACCACATATACAGCTAAGTGCCAGAGAAACAAAGACCAGATGGAAAACTAAATTAAGTTGATTTTCTCTTTCTCTCTCTTACTCTCTCCTTTATCTTTCTCTCTAAAAAAATAAAAAACAAAAACAAAAGTCTTGCCAGGCTGCTCTGGAGATGTCAGGTATCTGGGTCCCAGCCTACCCCTAAACTGCTGCTTCTAGCCACCTTAAGCTGAGACAGTGAAGACCCCTGCCAGGATATTTGTCAGTGCCTGGAGACATTTTTGGTTGTCACACTTGGGGAGGGTGCTACAGGCGTCTGGTGGATGAACACCAGAGATGCTGATAAAACCTACATTGGCTAGGACAGCACCCACAATGCAGAGTTATCTGGCTCAAAATACCAACAGGGCTGAGGCTGAGAAACTCTGGTCTAAGGAGACTTCATATGATTTTTTTTAACTTCTTAGTAACCACAAATATGTAAAAAAAAATATTGAAACTGGTAATTCCCCTGGGAAGATGCAACTTTCACAAAAGGATAATAACATGCCATTCCAAAAGTTCACTGAGGTAGATCTATGGGCTGCAGGTGATATGCTGGGCTGGGTCTACATACAGAGCAAGGCCTTGGGTCATGGGGCTGGACAGACACAGATTCAGGGCCTGGCTCGCTGGCTTTGCCCCCAGTTAGCCAGTAACTGAGCAAGTTACTCCACCTCTCTTTTCCTCAGTAAAATAGGGACCGTATCGGATCCTGCCTCACTGGATTACCTAGAAAAGCACTGCAGAAAGTACTTAACAAACACTAACTACTGTTATGAGGAAAGGTTCAGGAAATTATGTGCAGTCCCGCTAGGCACAGGCACTGCAACCCCTGTTTTATACATCTCCACCACATTCTGGGACCATCTCTAGGCTGCATGGGGCCACAGGAAACAGACAGAGGGGCTGAGTAACTGCCACATGTTGTGGGGACTGACACATTCAGAGACTTTAAATGTTTAGGCTATTTACTTGGAAAGAAATGATGATTAATTTCCATTCCTCGTTATGTGCTGTGGTTGGGGTGGGTGGGGTGGAGCTGGTTTCTTGGCTTTAAAGACTGAAATATGTGCTTCAGAAAGAAAAAGGATGAAGGGCTCGGGAGGGCAGAGTTATAGGAATAGAAAAGCAACTGACATTAGGCTTTTATAGGGGATGATATCTGGTTAATGTCCCTGCTCACAGCCGGCACCTCCAGTCTCTGTACACACACAGAATCCCAGCCCTCCCATACAGCCTGAGTGTACCAAATGCAATGGGAGGAAACAGGCCATCTGGGAGAGAGGGCAGGCATCCTCTGAGAATGGCGACTCAGGGTCCAAGAAGCAAAAGACCGGAGTCTGTGTCCCAAAGATCTATTTACAGGCCCCAGCCACCACCAGGGCCCCATACATGCCTCAGGCTGGTCAAACTTCCCTTCCACACCCAAAACGTTGGAAAGAAGCAGGCTTTCAAGGCTGTTCTGACCTGCAGCTGGAGCCTGGGTGGGGGGTGAACTTGGGCCAGTGATAATTCTTTAAACCTCTGTCCCCTCACGAGTGAAGAGGAACCACATGACCTTCTTCACAGAGCACTGTACACCAGGCGCTGCTGCAGACTGGTGCCTAGCAGGTACCTGATAACCCACGGTGAGTACGGTCTCCCTCCTTCCCTCCTGGCTGTCCTTGAGGTTCACCTTAACCTTACTACACCCACAGAAAATGGAAGAGGTGGAGCTGGGGACAACCTCAGCTGAGGGAGGTGAACAGCTGTACCTCCCTGGGCTGAGTTCCATCCTCCCCGGCCCCACCCCCAGGATGCAGGACTGTAAAGGGGAGGGAGGTGAGCTAGTGGGGTGGAGGAGGAACTTGCTCTGGGCCACTGAGCAGCCTGTAACTCCCAGGCCCCACCCTGACTTCCTCCAGCTGGTGAAGGCACCCACCCCATTTTTCACATCAGAAGCTGGGAGGCAGCACTTGCTAACTGTGAGCCTGCTCAGAGAAACCAGCGCTAAGCTGTGAGCAACTCAGGGGTGGAGCAGGGTCTTGGTAAGAGCTGCTACCTACCTCATAAGGCTGTTAGGGAAGACTAACACATAAGCAAAACACTTAACAAGTGCTGTATGCAAATTTAGTATTTAGGAAGTGGCATGAATATATATGGAATAGTCTTCAGATGAATGAACGGAGACAGAATATTGAAATTAGAGCAGTCCCCTTCCCACGAACACTCCTCCACAAGGCTCCCATATACAAGAACATCCCTTCTGCCCTTAGGGCCTTCAACTGTCCTGGGGAGGGAGGACTTCTAACTCTGTTGTGCTGGGATGAGCAAACTGTTTTCCATAAAGGGCAAAAAAAGACAGCGAATATTATAGGTTTTGCCATAGGTCTCAGTTGCAACCGTTCAACTCTACAGCAAGACAGTTTATGAAGAAATGGGCATGGTTGTGTTTTAATAAAAGTTTATTTACAAAAACAGGGGTGTCCAAGCCTACTGCTCCAGTTTATTTGTACAGGTCACACTGGGCTTCCTACCACCCTAACAGCCTCACAGGCTCCAGGCTTGACCTTCCCCCAAACCTCTGCAGAATGGAAACTGAGGGCTACATCTCTTTGTGCTCCCCAGATTCATCCCTGGGAGCTGACAGCTGGCAGACAGAGGAGTTCCCAAGGGAAGTGGGCTCCAGGCAGCCCACCTGGGCACAGTGAGATGAGGGCAATGGCAGTCCCCAGCTAGAGATGCCTGGGCAGTAAGAAAGTGAAAAAGGCAGGTGGCTGCTGTGCCACCATGCTGAAACCTCTGAAACCAAGGCTCAGCAACCAAAAAAGGATCACCTGCTTTGTTGGAGGTGGGCAGGGCCAGCTGAGCTCCTCAGTCCCCATGTGTCCCCCAGGGCCTTTCCACAGCTGTAGCTGGTCTGAGGAACCCAGGGCTGTGGCCAGCCCCATCCACCTCAGCTACCTGGACCCCTGGATCTGTCTTAAACAGAGACACCAATACTCTCTGGCCTAGCACTTAAGAAACTAAAAAATAACCAAAAGGCATAACATGCTCATGTCTGGGCCTGTAGCCTGTCCAGTCACGGACGACATGAAAAAATTTTTAAAAAAGTAACGACAATACTATTGGTTTTGATGTTCTCAGCAGTTGAGAGCTATCAGGTGTTCTGGTGGGTGTTCGCACATGATTTGATCTGAGTGGGCCTTGTGCCACTGAGGCCAATGGGTTCAGAGTGTCAAGGGACTTGCCCACAGCCACCCTGGCTCTGGCAGCAGAGCTGGGATTCACCCTCAGAGGTGGCCCCAAAGCTGCACTTCTTTCTCCCTCTCCTGCTCTGCCAGGAGAGAAGGGAGTGCAGAGCTTCTGGGTTGGGATGCTCCCACGCTCTTCTTACCATCTGGAAGATCCCAGCTGATGCCATGCCCCGCTTTTCTGCCTGCTGTAACAAGGGGTTGTTAGAGCAGAGAAAGAGAGGAAGAAAGCACCAGCCCCCCAAGGCCCGCAGCCACCTGCCTGCCCACAGCATCTCAGCCTCCCCTGCCTCTCAGAGTGGCCTCACCGAGGCACCTCTAAGTTTTGGGCAAGGCACGCCACTTCCTTCTCTTCCAGGCAGGTAAGACTCAAACTCAGAGGCACCCAACACCCCAAAAGGGATGTTGCTCCAATAGGTAGGCTGCTGGGCTGGCCAGGGGCACCCTGATGGAAATGCTCACCCCTGGTTTCAGTCAGACTGCTCTGCTCCGAGCGCCTGCCCACCTAGGCACACCCCCAAAGGAGGGTTCCACATGAAACCAGACAAAACGTCAGTCTCCTACTGGAGACGTCAGTCTCCTACTGCTCTCCCTCATTCACAGGTTCCTGTTCTACAGGGCAGATATCAACCCAGTGCTTCCCAAGCTTCTTTGGCCATGGACTCTCTCCTACAGATCCCACCTAGATGAGGGTGGCCTCACCCCACCTCCTCAGCACCTCCCAGATGCCTGTGGATCTCCACACCAGGGTCCGGCAGCCCTGGCTGGCCTTCAGGAGTGAGTCCAGGCCCTCCCTACTGCCAGCAGGTAACTTTAAGGGGAAGTGGGGGTGGTCAGGAACGTGAGAGGCCTGGAAGGAGAGGGCAGACTATAAGCAGCTTTTACTATTTTTTGTTGTTTATGAAAAGAAACAAAGAGAAATATGAAAGATACACATCAAAATGGTGATAGAACACCAGCCTATGAAAAGGGTCAGAGAGGGGCCAGTTGGTCACTCACAGCCGATGGTCAATCATGCCTACATAATGAAGCCTGCATAAAAACTCAACAGCACAAGGGTCCAGAGAGTTTCCAGCTTGCTGAACTTGTGGAGGGTGGCTCACCCTTCCTCCATGCCATGTATCTCTTCCACCTGGCTGTTCCTGAGCTGTATTATAAGAACCCAGTAACATAGGAAGTGAACTATTTTCCTGGTTCTATAAACCGGTCTAGCAAATTATGGAGCCTGAGAAAGAGTTGTGGAAACCTCTAATTTGCAGCCAAGTCAGATAGAAGTCATGGGTAACCTGCTCCTTGCAAATGGTATCTGAAGTGGGGGCCAGTCTTGTGGGACTGAGTCTGTGAGACCCAAGCTAATGCTGGGTAGTGTTGGAATTGGATTGAACTGTAGGAGCCTCCCAGTTGGTGCTGGAGAAAAGGTTGTGGATCGGGGGGGAACCCACAGGCCAGAGTGGTCTGTGTGGAGACTATAGAGTAGAAGAAAATAAGAAGTTTATTTTTTTCCAACCAAAGAGATAACCATGGTGAAAGAATTATCTGTTCCAAAATAGGTAAATATGAAGAATGGATCAAGTGAAATTTAACAAAATAAATCATACCAAAAGATGACACACAGGTGTTAGAGACATAAAAGCAATCAGTGAGAAGGGAGCTGGGGGGACCCTAGCCCTGGGTCATCCCACCTTGAAGTTGCCGGGCTCAGCCACCTCCCAGCTGAGCAAGGGGAGATAAGGCATGTGACAAATCTCTACTCTCATGGGGACAGGCCACACTCAGCACATGTATCTTATTTTGCCAGTGACACCATCTAGCCTTAGCTCCCAAGTGTTAGTGGGGATTGTAACAATGAAGAGGAAGAGGCTGAGGGGCCCCAAAAGCCCAGCTGCAGAGACAGACAGGAGCCCTGGGTGCTGGATAGAGGACTTGCAAGGAACCTTCCTGATTCTGAAGCTTATCCCTTCCTAGCCACCACCCAACACACACCGTGAACCACCACTCCTGGCCTGGCACCCAACACCAGCCACCCTGTCGGTGTATAGCCGAGGGAGTTCCTGCATCACCCAGCAGCAAACCACCAAGGCAGGCATTCCGGGCACCATGGTTACCAGGGCCTGCGCAGGTGAGGGGCCCCCAAGACACCACACAGGAAACCAAGCTTCCTGCTCCCTCCCCTGCAGTGGTACCCCAAAATGACACCAGGCCTGTTATTTTCACCATGCTTTCCTTTGACATGCCTAGGAAGCTGGAATGAGCAAAAATCTATCTTCCCATTTGATTTCTGAGGAACCTAAGGCTCCAAGAAGTAAAATGGCTTTGTCTGTAACTCCAGGACAGAATGCAACAGGAGGCCAGCACCTCTCTGCTTGCAACACCACCTTCCAGGCCTGGTCCCACTCACTCTCCACTCTGAGGACAGCCACCCGGCCCTCTCCTCAGTGATGTCCCCAGGCATGCAGCCCATATTGCTTCAGCAGCCTCCTGAAGCTCAGCCCTTCGGCACACCCCTCTCTGACAAGACGTGACAGGAGCCAGCCCCACGCCATCCTCTCCAGAGAGTGCACGTGCAAATGCATGCACACACACAGGCCTGATCAGAGCTGAGGCAGCATTGAAAGCACCGCGGAAGGAAAACGACCTACCCCTTCTTCAGGTTCTTCACATAGGCGCTCTGGAGGGCGGCTTCCAGGAAGTAGGTGGGCTCGTAGTCCACAGGCTGGGAGCCTTTCAGATGCCGTGACGTGCTGCTATTTGTGCTCTAAGAAGAGAACAGAGAGGGAGAGCTGTTGACTCAAAGTTCAGACCCAGAGGGGCCTGGAGTGACGGCCCAGCCAGAGGACCCCACCCCAGGCCCAGCTGCCTGCAGAGCATGTTGTGCAATGCCCAGCCAAAACTCAGCCCAACTCACTCCCATTTAAAGGCTGTCTAAAGGCTGGGGATGCAGCTCAGCGGCAGATTGATCGCTGAGCACGGGGAGGCTCTGGGTGGCACCTTTAGAGCAATGTGCTCAGGCTGCAACTGTCGTCGCTCTGGTTTCACAGGTGGGAACACCAAGGCATGGTTGGTGGTGCGATGCTCTTCCTGCCCCAGTCACTCAGGTGGCAGAGCTGGGCAGTCAGGCTCAGAGCCCACGCTCTCTGCCTCTTTTGCTTGCAGACTCCCTGTGTGTTCCCTGATACGCAGTGAAGTCCCTCTCCCCTGGACAGCACAGCTGCCTGAGCGGACTTCACCTGGGTCCCTACTCTTCTGTGCGTGCAAATCTCACCTCCCACAGGACAGTGGCTGTCTCCCGAGTCCCACTGCTGTCTGCACCACATCCCAAGCAAGGAAGGAGTGGGAGAGGAAGCTCATGGAACAGCTCCCACAAGCCTCGTTGAAGCCTCATGACAGTCCTCCATGGCTGGTTCTGTGTGCTTTTTTTAGACGAGAAAACTGAGGCTGAGAAAGTGCCCATGGTCACACAGTTGAACCTACTCAAGTCATGCCAGCTACAGGGTTAGGCCTCATCTACTTCCTATTGGTTAAATTCTCCCACAAACACGTGCCATCTGCCAGGCACTGCTTGGTTCCTGCCATACACCATGGAATGCCAAGGCATCCTAAGGGCTGAGACCCTGGTATTATTAACTGAGTGCCACTTAAGCTTCAGCTCTGACAGGGTCATCCAGTCCTGCTTGATCTAAAACTTAAAAAAAAAAAAAGCTTCAATGCATCCTTCTTCAGCTTATCTCTTAGAAATCAAAGCAAATTTAAGAGTAGCTCAGGGGCTGGAGCCGTGGCTCAGCGGTTTCAGCGTTTGCCTAGCAAGCATGAGGACCCGGGTTCAAACCCTAGCACCACATACATAACTGAGTGTTGGAGCAACTAAGGCCATGTAAAAACTAAATAAAGTTGTTATTTCTCTCTTTTAAAAAAAAAAAAAGAGTAGCTCAGTACCTCTGAAGTCAGGACTAGGTCTCAGCAGGGAAATGTGGGCATTTCTGAGAAGCAGAGTTCTATGTCCTTCCTTTACCTTCAGATACCAGCTATTGGGGCCCATGTGTCTGCCTGTTGTCACCAGGTAGTAACTCCAGCTCTGGACAGCAGCATAGCTTCCCACTTTATTCCTTTTTAAAGACCAAAGTTTCAGCTTCTGGCTGACTAGAACACTTTATCTTCACAAAAATTTCCTTCAAATCACATGCAATTCAAATATAAAGAACCCTTAAAGTACTGCTATCAGTGATCCAGTGCAAGGAGGTCACATGGAGGTGGAGTCTTCCAGTGGCCTCAGCCAGTGCAGGGGCCTGTGTTTACAATGGCCTCTCTTTTCCTCCTGAAGTCCAATCAAGCAGAGGGAATCCAGGCCAATGGCTCTCAACAGGGGGTGATCTGATCCTCAGAGGACATTTAACAGTCTTTAGAGACATTTTTGGTTGTCACAATTGGGAGGTGCGTGCTGCTGACACCCGATGGTAGTGGCCAGGGATGCTGCTAGACATCCTACAACACACAGGGCAGAGTGGCCCACCTGTAGAGCTGAGGCTGAGAATCCCTGCATCACGGAGAATTGACTGGCCTCAGGGGGACTCCTTCAGAAAGGCTCATCACCACAACCAACTGGGCTGACTTCCTGCCCTTCACCACAGCAGGGGAAGCTGAGGTGTTTCAGGGACTCTAGGTCTCTCAGCCCAGGATCACCTCCTCCTCTAGGGCGCCATCCTAACCTACTTTGTAGAGCACCTGCTATCTAATGTAGACTAAGCATCCGGGAAGCACAGTGCGGAAGCACACCCCACACCTTTCCCACAGGTGTCAAAGCCACAGGCCTGGCATTCCTGCCAATGCCAGTGACTGACTATGTGAACTCCGGGGAGCTAATTACCTCCTCCCTGAGCTTTACCTTCCTCATCTGGGAAACGGGAGTAACAGCAGTACCTACTTCATCTAGTCAGTAGGAGGCTCGCATCACACAATGTACATGCAATCCTCAGAGGAGTGCCTGACACAAAGACAGGTACTTAGTACACATGAGCAGGGTCTCTTTTCCCTGCCTGCCTTTCCCCTGGGAAACTGGAGTCCCTCAGCCGGGGAAGGGTTGGGTGCTTCCCATGACATGCTGCCACCACCTGGAACAGAAGACCTGCAGACAGTTAAGACAGGCCCCAAACAGGGAGCTGGGAGCCGAAGGCACAATATTGGCAGCTCCCCGCTGGCCGGCTGTTCACCTGCCTCTGAAAAGCTTGAAGAATCAGCTCACCCCTCCTGGGAGTCCAGCAAAGTGCTTCCAGGACACCTGAGAGCAGGGAAGGACATCTACCTGCAAGAACCATCCTGACTCCGCCCCTTCAAAGAGGTGAGTGGCAAGCAAATGACTTGATTGCTCTCAACCTCACCTAATAAGACTCTCCACAGGGCTGCGAGGCGTGAACGAGTGAACACACACATAGGGCAGTCACGGGCTTCTCCAAGTGGAGTTCACCATGGAGTTCCTGGTCCCATTTATTTATTAAAACTACTTTCTGGTGATAACGAGTCTCACTCTAACTTCTGTACTATGTTTTCCAACCAATGAGGCAGAGTGTCCTGAGAGTCAGGAGGTTCTTTTCCTACTTTGCACAAGGGTGGCCTATGGGCCTAGTGTGGGCCTGCAGATACAGGGGGCTCCATAGAGAGCAGCCACTGCCTGCTGTATCCCAGCTCACCTTCTCCAGTTCCTGCAGGAACACCTGAGCCACCCAGGAGGCCCTCTCGAAACAGGCGACCACTTCCTCCTCCCGCTCAGTCAGGCGGTAGTGGGAGGCGATGGAGTTGGGCAGGCGTTCCAGGGAGAGGCCTGCGGGAGGAAGAGTGCACCTGAGACCTGCCCTGCTCAGGCCCCCAGGCCCCGGGCCCTTCCCAAGAGCCTAGGTTGGGCTCCTTGGAATGGACATATGCTCTGGAGCAGCCAGCAGGAGGTGGAGGTCTGCGGAGGGGAGAGGAGCTAAAGCAATGGTGGTATTAGCAGCAGCAGGGAGCAAGCAATGGGCTGAGAAGTCCCCCAGGTCCGACATGGGGATTCACACAGTCACCCCTGATCCGATTCCTGCCCATCCTTGCATGCCAGCTCCCCCAGGAAGCCATTCACTCCTGTCCCTCCTTCCAGGTATTAGCAGAAAGCCATCACCCTACAGGTGCTTACCCTTTCTACGCTGCACAGTGCTAACCATGGCCAGGTCTTCCTTCCCACTGTGGGGAGCCCTGTGGGGGCAAATGGAAGTCTTCCTGGACTACTGTAATCCCTAGCCCTGCACCCACACAGCGGGTGCTCAGGTCCTGCAGCATTCTGTCTGTGCCCTTCTCATGCAGCCAAATGTCTCTACCTTGTGTAGGTTACCTGTGCTCAGGCCCTGCCTGCCTGTAGTGGACACCTGCTCTTACTGCCTCACCCTCACATCCACACCCCATCTTTCAGTAATGACACTTGCTTTCCCTCTGACCACCCTTCCTGTGGTGTAAGTCAAAGATGAGGGACATGTGATTAGCTGAGTGAGCACATGGCCCAAGGTGGACCAATAAGAACCCATCTTGGAATTGCTATTCTTTTCACTGGAGTCGTTAGGGCAGGCTTTCTCTAATATTTCCAGGCTGGCCTGCTTTCAAATGAAGTCTCCACAATGTAAATACAAATAACACTACTGAGGGCTAGCATGGTGGCTTAGTGGTTATGGCACTTGCCTGGCATGCACAAGGATGCATGTGTGAACCCCAGTACCATGTATACAACAAAATGTCGGAACAACAAGAGCCACATGAAAAACTAAATAAAACTGATTCTCTCTCTCTCTTTCTCTTTCTCTAAACAAACACAAAAAATAACACTACTGAACTGTACACTTAAAAATGATTAAGATGATAAATTTTAATGTTTCGATTTTTTTAACTACAATCAAATTTTTTTAAAACTAATAGAGTATTGCTCCAGGGCCAAAAACAAAACAAAACAAACCAACAAACAAAACAAAACATTCTTAGCAAACCAATCAGTAAGAAACAAAGATAGGCTAGGCACAGTAGCGTACACCTGTAATCCCAGCTGCCTAGGAGGCTGAGGTGGGAGGATCACAAGTTCAAAGCCAGACTCAGCAAATTTGCAAGGCCCTAAGCCACTTATAGACCCTGTCTCAAAGTTAAAAGATAAGGGCTGGAGCGGTGGCTTGGAAGTTGTGGCACTTGCCTGGCATGCACAAGTATGCAAGTTCAAACCCCAGTACTACGTACACAATGAAGTCTCAGAGCAACAAAGGCCGCATGAAAAACTAAATAAAAATTGTTTCTCTCTTTCTATTTCTCTCTCTCTCTCTCATAGTTCCCCTCTCTTTAAAATAAAAATAAAAAATAAAAAGGGTTGGAGATGTGGCTCAGTGGTTAAGCAACTATGGGTTCAATCCTAGGTACCACCAAAAAAAAAAAGAAGAAGAAGGAGGAGGAGGAGGAAGAGGAAAGAAAGAATAAGAAGAATAAGGGGGGGGGGCAAAGGAGAAGGAGGAAGGAAGGAAGAAAAAGAAACAAAGACAGGAATGCAGAGTAAAGAGGAGACATGACAGAAAAGGACAAATTCCCAAAGACATTGTTTGAGCAACTAGATGCAGCCTTGCCTGAAGCTCTACCCATTGAACACTCCACTTTTTTTCCTTTGTCAGTCAGCCTGAATTGTGTTTCTGTTGCTTGCAGTTAGAGTAGACTTGTCGAGAGAATGCTGCCTTCAGGACCATCACTTCCCAGTAGGCAGAACCCATGTCCTTCTCATCTCTGAGCCACATTTAGTACCTTATAAGGAGTAGATGCTCAAGACAACTTACTGAAAGAAAGCATAAGAACACGAGCCTCAATTATTTCCTACACAAGAAGCCCCAACATCCAAGTGTTAATCCAAGTCATTAACATTTTGATTCTCTCCTCCCCTTTCTCCTATCACCTCATTTCAGGCAGTATCTCTTAAGTGGATGACTACATTGGCCTCCCGACTGACCTCCCTGACTCCAGCCTCACTTCATTCTAATCCATCCTGTATACTGCTCCCAGAGATTTTTCCAGAAGTCTCTATACTGCTAGCTGTAAGGTCCAAGTTTCTGATGCTGCATATCAGGCCTTTCTTGGCCAATTCCTGTAACCTCTCCACCCAAATTTCTTACCCTACCTGCCACATCCACACCCAACTTCCTGATACCAACTGCTGGGTTGAGAGATGGCTTCTTGACTTGCTCCAGTTGCTCCTCCTTTCTAAAATGCACTCACCACCAAGTTCACCCAAAAGCACTGTTCATCTTTTGACTCACTGAATGGCACATCCTCTAAGAAGCCGTTTCCAATTTACCCTGGCACAACCAACTTTCCCTCCTTTGAGCCCTGTTCTACATACACTCCTGTCTATTTATTTCTTTTTCTTTTTTTTTCTTTTTTTTAAGGGAGAGAGGGAGAGATAGAAGCGAGAATCCATTTTATTTATTTTTCATCTGGCCTCTGTTTTTCCAATACTTAGTTTTGTATGTGGTGTTGGGGTTTGAACCCGGGTCCTCATGAGTGCCAGACAAGTGCTCCAACTAGAGCTACCACTCTCGCCCCTGTCTCACTGTTTCCTACACTTATTGATTCACGTATCTCTCCAACCAGACTGTAGGTTCCTTCAAGGCATCAGCCTGATGGGGTTCACCTTTCTCCCACCTGGCACATAGTAGGTACTGGACAACATTCACTGGTTGGATTAAAATAAAAACAACAAGCTTGATCATGTCTGACAAAGTACAAAGTGCTCTGCAAACACAGGGAAGGAATTACTGCTGCTTTTCTTGGCTAGACTTCAACACATACAGATCCAGTGACCTCTGCCAGGCTGGGACTAAGTCCAAAGGTCAGGGCACTCTGGCCTGGGGAAGGTGGGTATAAAATGTGAAGGCCATTGCTCAACACAAAGACTCAGTTACCCGGCTCACTGAGTGTCAATGTGCCTGCTGCCAAATGACTCACAACCAGTACTAAACAGGGAGAAGGCAGGAGGAGACAGGTCCCCTGCTGCTCACTCCCAGGGCTGGCCCGACCCCCTTCTCCAGACATGAGGCCTGTACAGCCTGCAGGAAGGTGGAACAAACACACAAACCGTTCAGAGGCCTGGCCCAGGAGACCAACTACAGGTGTCAGGAGACAGCCAACTCCAAGAGGCATCAAGTGGATCTGTCCTGTGGTCCCCGGAGAGATGTGCTGCGGCTGGGTTCCCTGCTGCCCCATCTCTGGGCCCATCACTGGGATGGGCGATGCCGCTACTTGCAGGTTCCAGCTGCTGGTCCCGCCTCCCACAGGATGGCTGCTGTGGAGTGGGGAACTCAGGAACATAGGCCTGTGGGGCATCCACCTTGCTTGTACTTCAATTACTCCTTCCTCTCTGGCTCGGGATCACCAACATGCACGTCCAAGAATTTTAAAGCAATACCACCTCCTCTCTTAAGCCCTCCCTGGTGGTCAAGTTTCCCTGTCTCTGACACAGCAGAACATGTTAGCTGTGTCTCTGACATGCCATTTTCTTTTTCTTGACAGTACCGGGAATTGAACCCAGGACTTGGTGCATACTAGACCAGGCCCCACTGCTGGGTCACACCCTGGCCCCTGCATCTCCTATGTGGGTGATTTTTCCTATGATGTCAGCACCCACTCTGCCTATTTCTTTTTCTTTTCTTTTTATAAGAGAGAGAGAGGGACAGTAAGAGAGAGAAAGAGAGATTCAATTTTCATTTAGTTTTTCATGTGGCTTTTGTTGCTCTGACACTTCATTGTGTATATGGTGCTGGAGTTTGAACCTGCATCCTCACACGTGCTAGGCAAGCACTATAACCACTGAGCCACTGCTCCAGTCCCCACTCTGTCTATTTCTGATTGATCTTTCCAGCCCAGTAATGGCCCAGGGCAGATATTCAGGATGAATGGGCAAATTTGGGCATCCTGAGTGTACAGCCCAGTGGTTCCTCCCTTTCCACTTAAAAAACAGCTCCTAGAGAATTCACACACTGTGGTGTACTTATACAATAGAATACTACTCAGAATTTTCTAAAAAGAAGTATATAAGTGTATTTTATACACATAAAATGAATGGCTATCTCAGAAATTGTGCAAAAGAAGATATCAAAAAGTACATGCTACGTAATTTCATTTATATGACATTCAAAAAAAGGCAAATTAACCTAAATTAATAGAAAATAATCAGTGATTGGGGCGGTGGCAAAGACCAGTTGGAAAGGGGCCTAAGGGAACTTCCTGGGGTGACAGAAATATTCTACATCTTTATTGGGTCGTGAGCTCTGTGGGTTTTTACACTAGTCTAACTCATCAAATTACATACTTAAGATTTTACATATCTCATTATATGAAAATAATGGAGAAAATGCCTTTTAAATTA
>PVKS010003977.1:0-75907 GCA_004027875.1 Aplodontia rufa
TGGTACATCTATACCATGGAATTTTACACAGCAATTAGAAACAATGATATTGCAGCCTTTGAAGGTAAATGGATGGCTATGGAAGAGATCATGCTGAGTAAAATCAGCTTAATCCAGAGATCTAAGGGTCAAATGTCTCCACTCATCTGTGGAGGTGGGGACTAGAACCTGGACAGTGAGAAAGTTGGTCTATTATCATGTGTTAAATCCAGATAAGATGTAATGTTTTACAACCTAATACTTTTTTTAGAGATATTGTGGGAAGGGAAAGGGTGGGAAAAGGGAGGGTAATTGGTGGGGGTCACTCCTGGGGGTAATTGCAATATCCAGAATATATACACATTTTATATTATTTTGTTAAAAACTTGTATGGTGTTTAAAAATAAAAAATTAAAAAAAATAATTTTTGATTTCACCTTAATTTTTAAAAAATAATTTTTTCAGAGAGTCATTGAGACAGGAGAATATTAAAAACCTACTATGCGCACTTATAGAGAAGAAACTACTGAAACTTTTCACATCATAGCTGCTGTGTGGAAAAACAATGTGCATCTCTGGGTATGCAGAATTTTAAAACACCCAGAATGAGCAAACAGAATCACCAACTGCACAAACCAGAGGCCAGTTGGGTTGGCTGAGATTTTCCCTTCTTAGCGATTTACTCTGCCTCTAAGCAGCAAGGTCACTCTCAACAGCTACATCAGGTTATGAAGATCACAGCCCTGGAAGCCAGGGCTGAGGATGGTGGGCTGAGCAAGGAGGGCTCTCCTAGGACCCCAGCCACCACATGGAGCAGGTTGGCTTTGTTGGAGGGATTGTTTCTGTCAACCCTGGATTGCATTGACCCAGACCATCACCATCCACCTCCCCGTGGGGCTCAGGAATCAGGACCAGAGAAGTCTGCGATGATGGCTGCAGGAAGTGCCATTGGATGGAGCAACCTGCTAGATGACAAAGGGAAGCCTTATTTATTATCAGAGACCTGGCAGGTGCTGGTGACCAAGACAAGGCTGTGAATGAAGGCTGGAAGGCTGAACCTGAATGGAGGCGGCCTCATGGGTATCTGGAAGGACCTTGGAAAGTTTTGTCCCACATTTACCAGCTTGGGTAGATGGGGGTGCTTCCTTACCTCCACAGCTGACCACCAAGTTCACTGGATTGTCCTGCGCTGGCTCCCACAGGTGGCCCTCAGATCGCTCGCTCCTGTGCCTCTCAGAGCCTGTGCTTGGAGCCCCAGCTGCACTCTGCTGCAGACAATTCTCATATGAAACATCTTGCTGTCCGCGCCCCCCTTGGTCTGGATGAGCCTGGCTTGCCGTGGTTTCTCGCAGAGCTCGTCTACTGCTGTATTCTTGAGATGCCCAGCACGTGGCTGACTGTGATCAGCCAGCTTCGCTGGGGCACACACTGCTCCTCACGCAGATCTGACATGGCACCAGACAACAGGCCTTCGGGATGGCCCGCGACCTCGCCGCTCCAGTGTCGATTGTTCATCAACCCCATCTGCCGCTCGCTGACTGGTTTGATGTGGGCATGTGTACCGGGCAGCGCCAACCTGCACATGGAAGGGGCCTCCTTTTGGAGCATGAGCTGTGAGGACACAGGGTTCCCAGAGCCATGATTCTTTCCACGTTCGAGAGCCTTTAGTGAGAATTAGCACAACTGTATGAGGCCAGCAAAGACCAGTTATGGAAGGAAAACATTCACCGGAGGATGCTGTCTTGCCTGAAATCATCATGGCTCACACTGCCCAGTGGCGTTTTTCCCTTTTAGGTTCACTTGAATTGGGCTTTTGCTCCTTATACCCAAGAGTCTTGGCTTTTATAACAGCTGGATCACTGGTGAGAGGACCCTATGTATTTTAACCCCACATGGCAGTAGAAGGAATCTGTATACCTTTTTTTTTTTCCTTATTGGGTACTGGGAGATGAGTCCAGGAGTGTTAACCACTGAGTCACATCTCCAGCCTTTTTTTTTTTTTAATTTTGAAACAGGGTCTCACCAAGTTGCTTAGGGTCTCACTAAGTTGCTAAGGCTGGCTTTGAACTTGCAATCCTCCTACCTCAGCCTCCCAAGCCACTGAGATTACAACCGTGTGCCAATGCACCTCGTTGAATTTGGCATATCTTTACTTTTTTTTTTTTAAGGCAGAGAGGGACAGTGAGAGAGAGAGAAAGAGAAAATCAATTTTATTTGGTTTTTCATGTGGCCTTTGTTGCTCCAACACTTCATTGTGTACGTGGTGCTGGGTTTCAAACCCATGTCCTCGTGCATGCCAGGCAAGCGCTGTAACCACTGAGCCATGGCTCTAGCCCCGAGTCCTGCATATCTTAAAGAGAAAGGAAATGATTTTGGGATGAGGTAGTCCCTGTGATCTGCTGTAATTTTAGAGATTATTTCAAAACTAGGCACTTGGAGGAAGGCAAGATATGCTGAGGAACTTGGAGTCATCAAACAAAATCCCTGGAGGGTAGTGATGAAATTAGTCCCAGCCATTGGCAGAGGAAGCCAAGCAGAAGCAGGAAGAGTGAGGGCTGAATGGGGAAGGAAGACACAGCACAAGAGAAGCCAGGCCAGCATGGGCAGCGGACAAGTGAAAGATGGCCAGGGTGAGCAGAGACGTCAATGGCAGACCAGGCCAGACGCCAGGGATGGCATCTATCTCTCCCACCCTCCAACTATCCATTTTGCATGCCAGACAACATGCCATCTGCCAAGGTGATAACAGTGGGTGCGCAGCCACTGCTCCAGCCCTCAGAGTCCATGTCTTGTCCTGAAGAAAGAGATTAGAGAAGTAATTACAGAAATTTGTGGTGGCGTGATTATAAGGGCACCTCACCTAGTCCAGGGGTTGAGGGAGGCTTCACTGAAGAAGCGACATTTAAATTTCTGTAGATACGAATGCTTGGATGTAAGAACCATGCTTTAATCTATTTCTTACAGAAAAAAAAGAGGGAAGAAGCATAACCACAGAGCATGGTTATCATTTAATACCAAGCCTGGCATCCCTAACACATGTAGTAAATTGTAGCTACTGCTACTATCCACCATCTCTGGATCAAGCAGAGACGGGCCGCTAACTGCCACTTGTTCCCTTGTTAATGGTTTTGTCTCCTGTCCTGATTGAAAAGGACTGAGGTATCTGGAATGTGGATAGCAGCACGCACTGACTGAGTGACCACCTAGACTTGCTGCTGCTGAATTATTTTATTTAATTTATTTTTATTAGTTCAGCATGTTCTTACATATTGGAGGGGTTCGTTGCTACACATTCCTATATGCATACATAATGCAAAGTAACTTGATCCTGATCCTTATCCAGGATCTTCCTTCTTTGCCCACTCCCCACTCTCTTTTCTTGAAGCTAATTCCCTCCGTTACATATATAAATGTCCATATACATGTATATTAATTTTTGAATTTTCAAAATTTAAATGCCTACATGACTATTATTTGGCTTCTCTGGGGAGTCAAGTGTAGCACACAGAATTACTAACCCCCCTTTCATTCGGCTTCTCTGGGGAGTGTACCATACAGAATTAATAACCCCCCTTTTCCTTCCCTTTGCACCCTCACTCTCTTCTCTCCCTGCCCTCTTCCCAGCCCCTCTTCATAGCTATGTTTCCCTACATTATGTGATACTTGAATTTGGTGTGTTTAATAAATACACCTTTCACTAGCTTATGCAAATGACAGAAAACATTCGACCCTTAAGTCTCTGGGTTTGTCTTAGTTTCCTCAGCTTGATTTTTTCCATTTCCATCCATTTATCTGAAAAGCCTTGATATCATTCTTTCTAAGCAGAGTAGAACTCCATAGTGTATATATACCACAGTGTTTGGATCCATTCATCCAGTGAAGGGTGTCTGGGTTGATTCCATAATTTAGCTATTGTAAATTGAGCTGCTATAAACGGATGTAGCTGTGTGTTTGTAATATGATGAATCTAGCTCTTCTGGGAAAATACTCAAAGAGGGATAGCAGGATCTTACAGTGATTCCATCCCTAATTTTTTGAGGAGTCTCCAGAAAGCTATACCAGCCTGTAGTCCCAACACATTGTGCTAGAGTTCCTTTCTCCTCACAACCCCTCTAGCATCTGTAATTGCTTGTATTCTTCATCTTTCCCATTCTGATTGGAGTGATTAATTATTTTAAAAGCAAATTCTTCATCCTCGTCTTTGAAAACATGTCTTTGATTCAATGTAAACACTTCTCAGGCCGCTTTTTTGGTAGTAAACCATATGTGGTCAGGGGCTACATATTTTCAGTCTAATTAAACAAATTCTGCAGATATTTATTCGGTGCCATCTATGTGCCAAGGCTGGTGCAGGTGCTGAAGATGGAGGGACAGAAGGCATATCACTGCCTCGAGATTCCTGGGGGGAAGACAGGCAATCAGTTTCAATACAGGAGAACAGAGATTTTTCAAGTGCTGTAGAATCAGAGGAAGGAGGGGTTAATCCTGCTTATCACTACTACCAGCACTTTCTTTTTTGTTTTCTATTTAGTGGGATAACATGATGAAGTAAAACGTGCTAATTTGATACAAATCATCGTGTCTATAAGCACCGATAAACAGACCCAGATGGAGGGAGCTCTGCGCATAGGCAAACTGCTCGCAGCCAGGCAGCACCAATGAGCCAAAGCTCAAAGTTCCTTCCAGAAATACCATGCCACAGTTTCCAACAGGTGTGTGCAAGACAGCTCATAAATGACTATGTATGAAAGTGTGTGGTACGTGACAGTCAAATGTCTGAAACTGAGGACTATATGGCTTTGATTTAAAGATTTTTTTTTTAACCAGGGATTGAACCACTCACTGAGCCTGTCCCCAGCCCCTTTCATTTTTTATTTTGAGACAGGATCTTGCTAAATTGCTTAGGGCTTTGCTAAATTGCTGAGGCTGGCCTCAAACTTGTGATCCTCCTGCCTCAACCTCCTGAGTTGCTGGGATTGCAGGTGCGTTCCACCATGCACAGCTATGGATTTCTTGTAAAAACTTCCATTCTTCATTTAAAGAATGTGAGTGTGATGTTCAAGGCTCCCATTTGTGCAACTTTGTGATAGACTTCTTCACCCTACTGAGGTCAACCAGGGGCAGGCAGGGGAGAGACAGAAAGAGTAGAGAATGATGCACAGAGAGGCAGGAGGAATGGTGCAGTGCGAGGTGCTGATGAAAACCAACCACAATGAACATGTTGAAGACATTGCCTGGGTGAAATAAGACAGGGAAGCTGTGGAAAAGCTGCAATCAGAGGATAAGAAAGAAAGAGCTCTTAAAAATCAAAATAGTAAAGAAAAAAAGAACTTTGCAGGAGAGCATGAAGACAAAACTGAAAAAAGTCTCCATAAAAGTCGAAGAGACCAAGAAATAGAAAATAGGAGATAGGGGCTGGAGCAGGGCATCCGGGAAGACTCAGGTTCAAAGTCAGCACCACGTGCACAGTACCCAGGAAGGTACAATGAAAGCCACCTGGGAAACTGAGTGGGATGATTCTCTCTCTCACTGTTCCTCTCTCTTAAACAAAAAGCAAAGAAAATAGTAGACCAAAAAATGAGTCTGTAGGAGCATCAATCATCCAATTAATAGATGTGCTGGGGAGAAAACAGAAGCGACGGGGAAAGGCAGAAATTAGCTAAGAAATAATAACTGAACTTTTCCTGGAATTGAAGGGAATGAGTTTCTGCACTGCCATTACCTGTTGATTGTCTAGGACAATGAATGAAAAAGACACAGGCTAAATAATAATGACATGAATCGTCCCAACAACAGGATAGAAACAAACTCCTAAAACACCCGATCAAAAGCATGACAGGCCCTGTGCAGAGACTCAGGCATGGGCAGCGGGGAGGCAAGGAGCAGCCCCATCAGCACCAGGAGGGGACTAACTCCAACCCAGACCAGAAGCCCTCTCCCAGGAGGGTGATGTAGCCTAGCAAGGCAAGGGAGCAAAGCTAAAGAGCAGGACCTGGATCCAGGAAACAGACCTGCAGTAACACTTTTATCCTTAGAATACTTCGATGATGGTCTTAGGCAAATGTTATAACGGTGCTGGAAGGATGGGGGAAGGAGCGGGCTGGGGGCAGTTCAGGCTGCCAGCGTCTCATTGCAAGAAGCACCAAAGCCAGACTGAAATCAGCAAGGGAAGGCACAGTCATGGAAGCGTGTTACTCAGAAATGCACAAGCATGACCAGAAGCAGCAGCTAGGAGGTGGCACTGGTTTGGTTGGTTTTGGGGAGCAGAGCTGGACTGAGGAAAGGGACAGTAAGAGAGGTGGTTGGCAGGTAAGCTGGGTTTTTTCCTTTCCTTTTTTCTTTTTTGTCTGTTTTTTGAGAGAGAGAGAGACAGAGAGAATCAACTTTTATTGAGGTTTTCACATGACTTTCGTTGCTCTGACACTTAGTTGTGTACGTGGGTGCTAGTGTTTGAACCCGTGTACTTGCGCATGCTGGACAAATGCCTGTAACCGCTCCAGCCCCTGTTTTTTTTTTTTTTTTTTTTTTTTTTTTTTTTTTTTTTTTTTTTTTTTTTTTTTTTTTTTTTTTTTTAAGAGAGGGACAGTGAGAGAGAGAGAGAGAGAGAGAATCAGTTTGATTTAATTTTTCATGTGGCTTTTGTTGCTCCAGCACGTTGGGGTTTGAACTGCGTCCTTGTGCATGCCAGGCAAGTGCAATAACTGCCAAGCCACTGCTCCATCCCTGTAAGCTGTTTTTGATGTTAAATATTCTTTTGTTATGAATTGATTTAAAACACAAAATTCTGTGCACATAATGATTTCAATACAAAAATTTAAAACTATAAAATCAGTGACCCAGGTGCACCATAGCACCTAGTAGCCTCCAGCTAGCACCATGCAGAGGGCATGGGAGCAGTGGGGGGAAGCTGGCTTTCAGCCTCCCGGGGTTGGACTGTCCTGCTGCAGGCCCAGGCCCAAGGCCTGCGAGGTTAGTGGGCTCAGCCAGTGCTGCAAGGTGCTAGGCAGAGAAACACTTCCACCGCCCACTCGCCCACTCGGCACCAGGCAGCTCCAGTCAGCTCCAGTCCTCCTCCATTTGCCTTGCCCAGTTGCTGCTGAGGTCCACAAAAACCCTCTCTGCTGCACTGTGCCCCCCACCTCTGATGCACTCTCCTCCGCCCCATCCCACCAGCTCCCGCCCTGCTGCCCCCCCATCACCAACTGCCCCTCCCCCTCTGCTGCCTGTGGCCGCTGGAATCCCTGTCGCCCTGGGACTCAGCTGACAGTGGACAATGGTATTTCCCATCAGCCTGGGTATCAGGAGCCGGCCTTATCCAGCGGTGTTTTTCTATTAGTCTAACACCCCATTGTCCACCCCTTATCACTGAAATGTTGATGTCATGCCTGGCTTGGAAGTGGTTTCTGCTTTGGTGCTGGGACAGCTTCGGCTTTAATTGGGAGGGGGGAGGGGTGGGGGAGCCCATTTATCAGAATTCTCACAGAGAATTCACCCCTTTCCTCCTTCCAGCCAGGCCACCTAGGGCGCCATGGTGGAGTGGGTCCCCAGTCACAATTCCTGGTCTTTCTCTCTGACCCTGGGTAGGTTCCCTGGGCCTTCACGCAGTTGGCCTCCCTCTACCCCACTGAGACGCAGAGGAGTGGGCGAGAGTTCATGTGCCTGGGACTGGGGGATCTTGGGACCTGCTAAGACCCCCGTGTAGATGGAGAGCTTTTCCTGCAGCCTCTGAAGACCTCTCTGCAGGAGCTTTGGGTAGCACTAAGAGTCCCATAAACACAGCAGGGCAGCCAGCTTTGCAGGTCTGGTCTGAGAGCAAGTTGGAAAACTCCAGACTCTTCACCTCTCATCTCCACCACAGCACCCAGGGCCGCAGGGCCGTGTGCGGTCTCTAGGGACCAGTCCTCCTTGGATTCTCTTTGTGCATTGTGGGGGCCTGGGAACAGGGACACAGCACTGCATGTGTGCGTTTGTGTGGGTGTAGGCACACTGTGTGTGTGGGGGGGTTGGTGTAACCTCCCCCGGGAATCAGAGGTTGGGTGCACACTGGGTATCCTCTACTACAGTTCCACAGGCAAATCCCTCACCCTTCCCAGAGGCATCTGTTCGGCCGGCACAGTGGGGCAGCTTTTCAGGGGTGGGGGTTTGTGGAGGGGGCTGAAGTGAGATAATGAAGCACTTAGCTTGGTGCCTGGCACGTAGTATACACTCAGTAAATGGGGGCTATTGATAGCCCAGCTCTCTGAGGGCTTTGGCTCAAGTCTGTTGTGGGGAACTGGTGGCAAGGCAGAGAGGAAATGTGGGTGGAGGCCCCCCTCCTAGCACCCCTCCATGGAAAGCAGGGGCACAGAGGAGGAGGCTGGGCCTGGAAGCAGTGGGCAAATCAGCCTGCTGGGTCTCAAGTGCTTCCCTGACTTTTTTTTTTTTTTTAGGGAGAGTGAGAGAGAGAGGGGGAAAGAACGAGTCAATTTTATTTATGTTTTTCATCTGGCCCTTACTCTCCTGACACTTAGTTGTGTAGGTGCTGCTGGGGTTCAAACCTGGGTCCTCACACATGCCAGGCAAGTGCTATAACCGCTGAGCCTCCGCTCCAGCTCTTGCCTGACTTTTAAGAAGAAAGTAAGGCTGGGATCCTACAGAGTCAGAATTTATGTTAAAGAACTGTGTTTAAATGCTCCTGATGCAACGTCATTTGGAACCTCAGGAGGCAAACTCAGAGGAGTTTCCCTGTGCACAGTGGCCCTGGGTGAGTCTAATTTTACTCACACACCAACCTGTGAGTAGGTCCTGCTTTCCCTGAGGGCAGTGGAAGCTCAGGACCTCTGATCGCAGTGGAGCTCTTGGGCCATGGAGGGTCCTGCTCCCTTTGCACTCGCGGAGTTGTTGCTCAGTGCAGCTGTTACAGCCGAGCGCCAGCGTGAGAATCAGCCCAGGTCAGGATCCAGGCAGGATGCCACCTCAGTGGGTTCTCCCTGGGTCCTGTGAGGCCCATCAGGGAGGAATCTGCATACCAACCTCAGATCGAAGGTGGCTATGGGCACTCGCAGAGGACTAGAGTACAAATCTAGGTCTTTTGAGTCCAGATCTGGGCCTTTTTCCATGACATCAAGTGACACTAGATGAGGCACTTGACTTTGTCTCTTAAGCCATTTCTGGGATGGAAAGGGACTTACAAATAGGGCAGGGTTCTGTGGGCTTCGTCATTGTGCAAATCCCATGATCTTCACTCTTTGAGTCTTCCGGCTGGCGAGCACTGCCATCCTCAGGTTTTGGCCCTGGACCAGGACCAGAAACAGGACCCATGTGACCAGAAGTCCAGGGTGGAGATGTACTCCCATCACCCCAAATCCAGACTGCGTGAGATCCAACTTCTCCCTCCTGATCACACTCTCTTCTGGAAGTTCCAAAGCCTGAAGGCAGAGGAAAGGGAGGCAGAAACACAGCGAGGTGTGGATGAAGGAGATGGTGTTGTATAGGGGCAGCTTTCAAAAAAGTGAATTCTCTTACCTGAGGTCCCACATCGCCCCTCCATGTCTAGGGTAAAACTCCCCCAGTGAGCCTTCCACCTATTCTATTTTAGATCATAAATATTCTGGTGGACCAACACACAAAGTCACGAACACTTGAGCTTGGATAAGTAGCTCACACGCTGGCCTCTGAGAGTGCCCAGTGCCAGGTGCTGAGGGGGACAGGGCCAGTAAGGAGAGGAAGGGCACAGACGGAGACAAGCATCCACATGGCAGGACTTCCAGAGCCGCCGCCTCTCCCTGCTTGGTGGGAGGTACGGATTTCTCTCCTGTCCAGTTTCAAGTTTAGAACACATTGCCTTGGATGGTCCCTTTGGTTCCAAGCAGCACTTCCGTGGGGTCCCTTGGCTGTGCTATGCCCTTATCATCCTTAAGCTTCCACCATCTCAGTGACTGATTTCCAGGATGGTAGAGAATCTAGCTGGGTTTCTTGGAAAATTCTTACAAACATTGGAGTGCCTTCTCCCTTCCCAGAACAAACAGTTTTGTTTAGAGAGTTATCAGAGCTGCTCCTCAGGGCTGCGTCAGCATACAATGCCTGGTGCCTCCCTTTCAAATTGTCCCTTTCTCCTTTCTCCCTCTGCCCCTGTCCTTGTCTTTCACCTTTCCCCTCCTTTCTCCCTTGGAATTTGCAGTTTTGCACGTGGAATCCTGACTCACTCAGGAAGCCAGTGGCCTGGATCAGGGAAGGATTTATTCTTCTTCGACCACGCTCCTCTGCCCCTTTTTCATCTTTCACAGGAGTCTCGATAGCACTTACCATGCCTTGCAATGGCCATGTAATCTCTTGGAGCCCCCTCCATTAGACGGAAGCCCCGTGGTCACAGACTTTCAGCTTCTTTCTGTGGCCAGTGCACAGAGGTGTGCTATGTGTGAGGTGAAGGATGAGCAAGCTGGAGAGACCGGAGTGTTAGGTGAAGGACGGTGACTCTGGGGGGAGCCATTGGGCCCTGGGTTTCCAGGACAGATTCTGCAGAGAAATGACATGTCCGAAACCCACCAAGGAGGCCACGCTGTAATGAGGAAACAGGTTTGATTTACTCACAGCTCAGCCTCCTAGATCAGGAGTAGGAACTGTTGGAAACCATGGAGAATGAGCAGGAAGGGAAAGGATGGAGTCACACTCGCAGGGAGGGCAGACACCCAAAGTGTGTGACAACATGTGGTTCCTGAGGCCTTGCTCCTGCCTGGCCCGGCTCCGTGAGGTCAGCCTCTAGGGTGACCAGGCCAGGATCCACACGGGGCGTGCTGGGCACTGAAGCGATGGGCGCCCCAGGCTGAGTCTCGGGGGGTACAGAGAGGGGGTGGCCTGTGCATAGTGGAAACACCTCACCAGCACCAGAGCCACAGCTCCCCACTTCACCTGCAGGTTCTGAAAACTGGAGGAGGCAGTGCAGCAGAGGGTTCAGCGGCTGAAGCGGCTGCTCAGGCCCAGGGAGTGCAGCAGACTGCACTGCTCTGTTCAGGGGCCTGCAGGGAGGTGGTGGCTTTCAGAGAAGGGACACATGGCCGCTGATTTGAGCACAAGGGTACCACCACTCATCCACCACCCAGTTCTCTAAGACACTCATGGAGGAAGCTGCCAGACCCCAGGCTGGTGGCCTGTTTCCCCCCACTGAGGCAGTGGGTGCTCAGGCTGCTTAGGAACTTTCTGCAGGAGGCAGGATTTGCCTGGGCCTGAGCGAGTGCTCAGCACTGCTCTCTCTGTGGCCTCTCAGCCTGGGCCACCGGGTAGCTGCGCAGACCGATGTCCTGTCCCCTGGCCGTGGGACCCTTGGCTTCCTCACCGTCTTCCTCGCCCCTCCACCCCTCCGGTGCTCCTCCCTGGCTCCGCAGGTCTGCTGTCGGTGGCCAGCCTCCCTTTATCTTGTCCCCAAGTTTCCACTGCTATCAGCCATTATCTAGCGCCATCCCGGCCCGGCGGGCAAAGCAGGAAGCGGGCCTGCGAGTCTCCTCTCCACTCCATCCTCTTCCTCCTCCAGAGACAAAAGCCCAAACAGCCTGCTCGCAGATCTGCATTTCCTTTGGCTTCTTGACTCCCACTTCCCACTCTCATTTTTTCACAGGCTCCAGTTTTCCACGTCAGGCTGTCCTTAGGAGCCACCATGTCCCCAGGCCTGAAGGCCCAACACTGTCACTTCCTCCAGGCCAGTCTGTGGAGGACCAGGCTCCTGCCTCCCAAAGCCAAAGTCGCCTGCTCCTGCTTATCCTCTTTGAGATCAGCCCAGCCAGAAATGGCCCTGCTGGCCGGCAGTCTGGCTGTCGGAGCCAGGCTGGGCTGGACAGAGCTCTGGCCTTCCTCATTAACAAGGTCTCCACGGCCCTTCCTCTCCTTGGCGGGGCTGTGCCTCTGATTACAGCTGCAAGAGTTTTTTTTTTTTTTTTTTTTTTTTTTTTGGTCGAAGACAATCATGCTTCTGACATTCACTGTGCACTTCCTAGGCTGCTGCAGACCCAGAGATGAACAAAGTGGGACCTCCGCCCTTGAATGGAGGATCATTTCACAAGGCTGAATGAGCCCTGAGGCGTGGCAGGAGCTGCTCATGCAAGAAGAGGGCTGGAGGCCAAGTGCTCTGAGGACACAGAGGAGGGAGAGACGGATGCTCCCAAGGAGAGCACTCAGCACTTCTTCCTGCCTGGCCCTGTGCGGAGCACTTGGCAGAACTGTCTCATTTAACCCTGGGGACAACCCATGGGCAGGTGAGATCATCACCCCCAACTTAGGCAGGAGAGACTGAGGTCATGTCAAACAGTGGGGTTGACACTGTGCCCAGAGGCCACCTCCCTGCCCTCCTCCCCTTCACTCCAGTCCCATGATTTCAGGAACCTGGATGAGAGAGAGCTTTCAGACATCTTCTGCTTAAGATACTTGGTCATACTGGGTCTTAGTCTTCCTCCTTTCTGAAAGGAGGTGATAAGCTATCTCCTAGGCTTGTTGAGGATCTTATATATTTATATTTTAATTTTGGGAAGGTACTGGGGGTAGAACTCAGGGATGCTTTCCACTGAGCTACATCTCCAGCCCCACCCCTGTTTTTTCTTTTCTTTCCTTTTTTTTTTTTTTGACGGGGTGGGGGAGCTTGCTAGGTTTCTGAGACTGGCCTTGACCTTCTGAGCCTGCTGTCTCCACCTCCTCGGTTGCTGGGATTACAGGTACGCACCCTGCGCCCAGCTAGTTGGGGATTTTAAAGGCATAATGAGCTGAGACGGTGACTGGTACAAAACTCACTTCGTTTTGTTTGTTTGTTTGTTTTTTAAGAGAGAAGGACAATGAGAAAGAGAGAGAGAGAGTGAGAGAGAGAGAGAGAATCAATTTTTATTGAGTTTTTCACATGGCTTTTGTTGCTCTGACACAGTTGTGTACGTGGGTGCTGGGGTTTGAACCCGTACTTGTGCACGCCAGGCAAGCACCATAACCGCCGAGCCACCGCTCTAGCCCCCAGAGTACTCTCTTGATGTGATTATTTTGTAACTGCTGTCACCACCACGGGAAGTTATCCCAAGAGGGGCTTTGCAGGGGAGTCGCTGAGGAGCTGGTTTTGTGTGACTCTTCACCTCCCTGCACCCCGCCTTGGGCAGAGGGTCTACCCAGATGCGCAGCCGGGGTTTACCTCTCCAATTTCCGCTCTGGCTCAGGAGGGTCTCACCAAGACTCAAACCTGTCAATTACAGTCATCTGGGCCCTGAAGAAGCCCCGAGTCCCTTTCCTTGTGGTCCAGCTTCATTTTTCTTTTAGTTAAAATCGTGGCAGAACAGAGTGTGAACCATTTACTACTGGAGCCCCCCTTGCAGTGTGCAGTTCACGCTGGGCAACAAGAGCCCCTGCTCCATCTCCAGACTTCCTCACACTCCCGACTGTCCCCACTCAATACCAGCTCCCCACTCTCCACCCCTGGCAATCCCCGTTCTGCCTTCCACTCCGGGCACGCCAGGCGAGTGGAGTCATGCAGCTACAGATGGGCCACTCCGGGCACGCCAGGCAAGTGCAGTCACACAGCGTTTGCCCTTTGGCACTGGCTTTGTTCAGTTAGCATGATGTCTCCAGGGTTCATTCACATCCCATCAGCATTTCCTTCCTTTTTACGACTGAATGCTATTCCTCTTTATGGGCACACATTATTCTGCGTATCCATTCATCGTCGTTGGACCCTGGTTCGCTCCCCATCTTGGCGGGTGTGAACCAGGCTGTGAACATGGGGTCCGGTGGTGTTGGAGTCCCTGCTTCACATTCCTCTGCACGTACACCCACACACACCCACATGCACACTTCAGTGTCCACGGTGTCGTTGCTGGGGTTGGAGGCAACTCCACATTTAAGTTTTGGGGCGCATCTTCACAGCCCTCTTCCCACAGCTCCTGCCAACACTCCTGCCACTGGGTTCAGGATTTCGCCACAGCCTTACCCACACTTCAGCTTGATATTTTTGCCAGAGTGGGTCTCACTGCCTCGGGAAGGTTTTTTTCTTATTTTGTTTTGTTGTTTTGTTTTTCAGTTTTACAATGCTGGGTACGGAACCCAGGGCCTCACCCATGCCAACTAGGCCAGGACTCTGCCACTGAGCTCCGCCCTCAGCCTGATGACTTGTTCTGTATGGGTGACAAGTCCAGCTCTTGGAAAGTTCTTTCTAGCTGGAGTTCCAAAGTGCCTGCAGCCCCTCCTGACTTTTGGCCCTGTATCACCCTCAGGCTGCTCCCTCTTCTCTGTGGCCCTTCAGCCGCAGCCAGGAGTAGACACTGCCCACATGGTCGGTATACAGACTTGGCAGACTGGTCCGTCTTCGTGCCTGCTGGCCGCTGACCCACCCTGCAGGACGCTGGTCTTGGGCACTGTTAAACCCAAGCTGTGGCACCAAGGCACCTCCTGGCCTCAGGAGGGCACGGACGTGTATGGGTGGGGCGCCTCGCCCTTTCTCAGGGTGGGTGAATTATTGGAGGGAAACCCCAGCTCCCTGAGGAGTTAAATCATCCCTTGACTTGGACAGAGCCCTTTGCCCTGTGAGAGAGCATCACTCATCCGGCACCCCCGGGACCAGGCTCTGTGTCAGGGAGAGTGCGGCTCCCATTCTCCTCGCTTAGAAACTCGTAAATCATCCTTGTTAGCAGTTCAGCTCTTCATGTAGACACAAAACAGCTGCCAGCGCCCGTCTCCTGAGTGCTTCTGGGGAGCTGGAGGGGATGCCTGGTTCCCGGGTACCTGGCCCCTCATCCCCACACTCTAGGGCTCTGCCTGGAGTTCCCTTGGGCACAGCCAGCCTTCCCACAGTTCTGTGTCCCCAGGGCTTGACTGACCCATGGAAGGGGAACAGAAGGCCCACAGGTTGGGTGGTGGCAAGGGCTCTGTTCATAGAGGCCACTGGACCAGTGCTGGCCACAGCCCATGTTCCATACATCTTAGACCAAGGTTGTTGCTAACCTCTGCCCTGAAGTATGAGGCTGTCTCTGTCCCTCACTTCAACTGTAAAATGAGGGAAGCAGTCTGGGTTGTCCCTAAGGCTCCTCCCAGCTCCGTTGTCCCATGCAATGGACGTTCAAGAGCCACATGTGGATTGGCTCTGCTGAATTCCAGCTGCTGCAAGGTTTGTCTGGCCATTTTAACTGGAGTAGTAGGGACCAGTCCTGACCACGCTGCAGTTTCTGCAAACGGTGGAGATGGCGCTGGATTCGTGAACAGCCAGCTTGAGCAATCCACCTGGTACGTCTCATTATAGAAGCACAGACGAATTCATGGCCACCTGAGAGCTTTTCTCTGACACCATGAGGACATGTGTTTGCTTAGTGTTTGGGTGAGAGGCTCCTGGACTCCCAACAAGAGCTGGAGCTCAGTATCGTGTTTGTATCCCTGAGATTGGGAAAGGTGCTGCCCCAGCACCCCACTTCCATGAGGGTGGTTGCTTAGCTGGGATGGCAATGGATGAAGTTTAGGCTCCCCAGGTTGTAGTTTTACCCATGGCTGAGACCAACCTCACCGCAACTTCTGGTCGACTGGTCTCCAGATAGGAGCTGTGGGTCCCCTAATTTCTGAAGTGATTGAAATAGCACAGATCCGTTTCAACCCCTTGGTCAATGAGGTTCACCATGGGCCTGGGCGTGAGAGTGGCTGGACGGGCAAGCACTGGACAAGGAACCAGAATGCCGGAGTACTGTCCCAGCAGTGCTACTGAGCAACTGTGTGACCTGGCTCACCATGCATGACAATCAGCTCACCATGAGTCCTGTGTCACCTGCCACATCGTTAAAGTCTTACGCCTGGGACTGTGATTGTGTGTGGGGTGAATAGGGGCACTGGCACCTTTCCCTGGGGTTATAGAGGCTGCTGGGCGTGAGGAACCCTACTGGGATTGCTAATCTGACAGTAGACATCTGCAGCGGTCATCTACCCACTTTTCTCTGCGTGGAGAAAGCTGGCCAGGTGCAGCAGACAATGAGCCAAACCAAAGGGAAGGAGGGACAGTGAAGGCAGAAAGCTCTGGTGACTCCCCTTGAGCTCCAGGCTCCAGCAGTGCCCCAGCTCCCAAATGTTTCACCTCACTTACCCTGGTCTGTGTTGGGTCTGGCCACTTGCAGGTCAGAAGTCTGCTCTGCCACTGAGATTCCATGCAAATGAAGATAATGGCACTGGGGTTGCTGGGGCCTCCAGGTCTGTGACACTTCAGAGCGGGCCCATGGTGAAGTCCAACAGCCAGGCCTTGCTCCCTTTGAAATCCTGATACTCACTCCACGGGAGGAGGGCCAGGTTTTGAGATTGGTGAGTGCTTGCCCTCCGCTGGGAACTGCACACATCATGGCTTTTTGAGGTAGGGGTCAGCGCTCTGTGTTTCAGATGAGAAACTGAGGCTCTGGGAAGTCTTGTAATGTGCTCAAAGCCACAGAGTTGGTGAGCACACAGGCAGGTTTGATTGCAGATCACTGATTCCTGCATCCCGGCTTCCCTTCCTCCTGGGGAGGAGGTTGCTCGGCACATACGGTCTCTCCAGAGTCTTTACGTTGGTGAGGAGTGGGCTTCCCAAAGACAGGCTCTGGGCTGATTCTGGGGACAGAAGGTCTGGGCCAGCTGTGCTGTCACTGAGGTCCTCATCAGCGAGTCTTCAAGGTGATGCGGTTGTTGCTCTCTACGGATGCTGCATTTCACTAGTGCACTGGCTTTCAAAAGATCCACCTTGATCACTCTCATCTGTTGCAAGATCCTGCCTGGACCTGAGCTTCAAACTTGGGTGGAACTTTATCAGTTTTTTGTTGCTATAAACAAAATACGTGAGACTGGGTAATTTGCAAACAAACAAACAAAAAACATCGTTTGGCTCCTGCTTCTGGAGGCTGGGAAGACCAGGAGCGCAGTGCTAGCCTCCACCCACATTTGGTGGTGCCAGCCTCCACCCACAGCTGGGGGGACCTTCTTGCTGTGTTGGAACATGGTGGGAGGTGTCACATGATGAGATGCAATGGGTGTGCGGGCTCTGGGTCCCTCCCTTCTCTTGCGAATCCATCAGTCCCATCACGGGGGCCGCACTCTGAGGACCTCACCTAATTCTAATTACCTTCAAAGGCCCTGCCTCCAAGTACCTTCAGCACATGAATTTGAGGATGAAGCTTTAAGACATGAAATCTGGGGACACATTCACACCACAGAAAGTAGGACGAAGCAGGGGATGAACCTCTTCTGAGAGGTGTGCACCTGACCCCCACTGTGACCTTCGGGGGTCCTGGAGGACAGGTGGGAAATGGACCCAGCTCTCACGACAGTGGTCACTTGTGGAGCCTCTGCCTGCCGGGCACTCTATACAGCTGCACTGATCCTCATAACCAGTGAGCAAGGTGCTATCACTCCACTTTACAGGTGGGAAAATGAGGCTCGCTCTATAGTGAAGTGGTTCCAAAGTCCGCACACATTCTGACACTCCACAGGTGTGCTGGCATGGCTGATGACGCATGGCGATTCCTGAGCAGCTGAAGACTACCCCAGCCATGCAGTCAGGGCCCAGCACGGCAGCAGGTGAGCTGGCCTGGGTGGGGGCTGCATGGTTGGACTGGGAGGTCCTTGGACCATCACTCACTTACGTTTCATTGTGGTTTTGACGACCATCGGTCACACCAACACAATGCTGAAGCAATGCCGCACATGGGAAATGGGCTCAGAGAAATGTGCCTTGTGCTTGCTAGGCAAGCGCTCTGCCACTGAGCTAAATCCCCGACCTCGAGAAGCCAAATATTTTGACCATGAACACAATGCTGCTTTTTTTCTCAGAAAATCATCCAGCTCTTGCCTGACCCTGTATTTCTACACAGAAGCACATTTCTCAGCAGATGCTGTATCCTATATACATATAAAAAAACAAAAGCAAAACACCAGTCCAGAACTGTCCCAGCCAAGAGGAGCCTCAGAAGACATGACTAAAGCAGCGTGGGACCCAAGGAGAGGAAAAGGGTCCTAGGAAGTTTGAATGGACTATGGCTCAGGGTCAGGTGTCAGCAGCAGTATAGGTGTGTTAATTGTGACAAAGGTAGCGTGTAATGGAAGACATTAGCAACGGGAAACCGGGCAGGGATAAGTGGGAACACTCTGAACCATCTTTGCAATTTTCAGTAGATCTAAGTCTATTCTAAAATGTAAAGTTTAGGGGCTGGAGCGGTGGCTCAGTGGTTTCAGCGCTTGCCTGGCAAGCACGAGGACCCGGGTTCAAACCCCAGCACCACGTATGCAACTAAGTGTTGGAGCAACTAAGGCCATGTGAAAAACTAAATAAAGTTGTTTCTCTCTTTCTCTGTCTCTCTCACTGTCCCTCTCTCTTTAAAAAAAATAAATAAAATGTAAAGTTTATTTTATAAAAATCAGGCCTGGCTAGTGTGAATTTAGGGTTTCGGGTGGGACAGTGAAAAATGCAGGGGCTGGTTTGAAGTAACATTTGTGAGTGCTCTGCGATGAGCAGCCCTGTTTCTGTCTTCTAGTAGACCCTTACATCAACCACATGGGATGGCAGTACAGTAGTCCCTGCTTATCCGGGAGGGATATCTTCCAAGACCCCCAGCGAATACCTGAAAGCGTAGTACCAAACCCTATATACAAGCACTGTGATACTTTTTATTTTTTTTTAAGAGAGAGAGAGAGAGAGAGAATCAATTTTATTTAGTTTTTCAAGTGGCTCTTGTTGCTCCAAGACTTTGCTGTGTATATGGTGCTGGGGTTTGAACTCATGTACTGGCGCATGCTGGGCAAGTGCCGTAACTGCTGAGCCACCGCTCCAGCCCCAGCACTGTGATACTTAAGCAAGCTGACATCCAAGACTGCTACTAAGTGACTAACGGGCAGGTAGTATACACAGGGTGGATATGCCAGCCCAAGGGGTGATTCACATCCTGCCTGGGATGGCGTAGGGTGGTGAGAGATTTCATCCCACTAAGAATGGTGAGCAATTTACAACAAATGAATTGTTTATTTCTAGAATTTTTCATTTATTACTTTTCAGACTGTGGTTGAATATGGGTAGCTAAAACCATGGAAAGAAAAATTGCAGGGGCTGGAGCAGTGGCTCGGCGGTTACTGCGCTTGCCCAGCATGCACAAATACACGGGTTCAAACCCCAGCACCCATGTACACAGCTAAGTGTCAGAGCAACGAAAGCCATGTGAAAAACTCAATAAAAATGAATTCTCTCTCTCTCTCACTATCCTTTTCTCTTAAAAAATATAAGAAAAATTGCAGGCAAGAGGAAGCTACTGTATCTTCATTTTACAGACAGAAAAACCAACTCAGAGTGTGTTGTGGTTTGAATGTGTCCCCTCCAAGATTCATGAAGAAACTTCATCCCCACTGGTGATATGAAGAGGTGGGGCCTAGAGATTAGGCTGTGAGGACTTTGTCCTCACCAATGGCTCAGTGCCTTATAAAAGGGTTGGAGGACGCTAGTGTAGACCCCTGCCTCTTGCCCTTGCGCCTCATGAGGACCCAGCTCTTGGAAGTAGAGAGCAGACATTACCAGACACCTTCGTTGGCTCCTCGAAGTTGAACTTCCAGCCTCAAGAGCCATGACAATGCACTTCTGTTGTCTATAAACAATCCAGGACGTGGTGTTCTGACACAGCAGCACAAGCACACCAAGAGTCTGGTGGCTAAGCGTTTTCATGCTCCCCAGCTCTGCACGAACGACTTCCTTTGCCCAGTGCTGGCTTCCACTTCTTCTCTGCCAGGCGACTTGTCCAGACTTGCCCTTCTCTGTAAGATTGGCTCCACTTTCACCTCCTCTGAGAGATCTTCCTTGACATTCCTTCCTAATTTGTTATCCCATGCTCTGTGCTTCTCCGAGCCCCATGCAAATGAACTCTCCCAAACTTCTCCGATTCTGTTTTGGACCATCAGCTCCTTGGGGGATTCACCTCACTGCACCAGGCACCAAGCTAGATGGTGCCTGGCACAGTGGCTGGCCAATTTGTATCTCCTGGATCGAACTGAAGTTAGTATGAAACCTTAGTTTGCTTTCTGGGGCTGCCATAGTGGGGCACCTGCAGAGCAGATGCCTTAAACAATAGACCTTTATTTTCTCACATCTGGGGGCTGGAAGTTCAAGGTCAGGGCATGAGCAGGTTGGTTCCTCCCAATGCCTCACTCCTTGGCATGTGAATGACTGTCTTCTCTGTCCTCATTTGGGTTTCCCTGATCTCCTCTTCTTACATGTCATTACGTTTATTAGCTGAGAGCCTCACTTTCCCTTGATCACCCCCTGAAGCGCTTGTGTCCAAATACAGTCCCGTTCTGATGGAGGGGGATTTGGGACTCCAATATAGGAATTTTGAAGGACACCTCAGCCTGTAACAGCTCAAGCAGTTCACACTGGTAGGGGCGCACATGTCGGCTGTGGAGTTGGAGGGTGGAGGAGTCCTTGGGGGCCACCACTGAGAACATACAGGTGAAATGTGGGCAAAGGCCCACATTCCTGGAGGAGTCCCGAGGACACTGCCGCTATAACAGGCAAGGGTTGCTAGAGGGGCTTATGTCTGGGAAATGAGCTGAAGTCCTGAGATGAAGGAGCTGTGGAAGAGGCTCGTTTTTATTTATTACCTCTAATAATTGCTTCAACCAAAACAGGGATGGCGAAGCCTCCGCCCGCGCCTGTGTTTTCTGGCCTTGACCCTGACTGTGCTGAGCTCATGGTCTCTGTCTCCGGCTCCTATTTCTTGCACACTGTGACTTTCTCCTGGTCCAGCCCACACAGCACGCCACATCTTCAAGGCCTCCGGCTGCAGGGTAGGGAGAGGCCGTGGGATGGAATTTCAGACTAAACTTGCGCTGGAGAGCTACCTTCTCAAGGGCACAGTGATGTCTCACGCAGCAGCTGCAGCTGCCCAGGGGGAGCCAGAACGTTCCAGTGTGTTGTGCATGGAGGTGGCCCGTCCTGAGAAACATTCTGGGAAAGGGCCTGTGAGACCTGTTCCCAAGAGCCTAACCACCTGCGACCCTGGGAGGGGACAAGGGACACTTGCAGACCCAAGGATAGTGGGCAGCATTGTGCACTAGTCTGCATTGCTGCTTTGGAAACGAGGGTCAGTCTGTCAGGCAGTGGCTCTTTCTCAGGCATGTGGCAGACACCCTGGGCACAGGGCTGAGTCGGCTGCAGAGCTGCCTCATGGACATTGCCCCATTTGACCTGTGTGGTAAAGGGTGGGAAATATTTCGCTCCTGTGTTTTGCAGATCAGGAAACCGAGGCTGAGGAAAAGGCGGATGGCTTGTCCCAGGTGGCAGACCTGGCAGGTGGTGGACCAGCCCTCTGGCATCTGAGACTGCTCAGCCAGGCCGCGAGGGAGGGCTGACCTCTTCATTGCTCAGGTGAAGCTGAGGCCCAGAGGGTACGCAAGGACCCGAGATTACATCACACAGCCAGGTGGAGGCACAGTTGTCTTCAACCATGTCTCCCAGTGTCAGGTCTGGGCATATTTTCCTCCACCACTCCTGCAACAGGTCAGCCTGGTAGGTAGGACCAGACTCTGCCCTCAACGTGCTGATGCTGAATGCTGGCTCATAGGATGGGGAGCCTGGGACAGAGTGCCCTGGCTTAGGAACTGGGCTACCCATCCCAACCCTGGTACCACATCTCCTGGACAAGCCAGCGGCTCTGCTGGCTCCAGGACTTGGGCCCCAGACTGAGGTGGGATCTGACCTTCCACCAACACCTTCCATTGTGACCACTCTAGGGAGAAGGCCCAACGTCACGGAAAAGAAGAATGGGGGTGGGAGTCAGACAGGCCCAAGTTCAAATGCCGAGCTGCCTTGGATGAGACTCTTGACAGGTGATTTCTCTGAGCCTCAGTTTCCCCACCTATAAAACGAAAGCAATGGTGTCTGCTTGGTAGGACTGCTCTGAGGGTGAGAACTAGACAAGTTGTGTCATCTGGCCCTGCCTAACCTGTGATGGTTGCTGAATAAATGGCAGCTAATGCTCTTGTGGTTAGCAGGGTGGGGTCGATGCCCTGCTGTGTGATTCTGAGAAAGTGTGTTGGGGCCTGTGGATCCACACAAGCCCTCAGGACACTCGTGTGCCCCCTGGCCCCCTGCACACCTGCCCTCACTCAGGCCCACCTGAGGCCAGAGGCTGGATGAGACTGGAGCCACTAGTTGTGTCCCTGGACAAGCCTGCTCCTCCTAAGCCTCCCCCTGTTGTCTGCAAAACAGGGCTCAGAAGGGCACCTTCCTTTATTCAAAGGAGGCCACTGGTGGACACAGAATGTGCTTCTCACACGTACCGGTGACCGTCACCCTCATTCATGTCAAGAACATCACCACCATCCTCATGTCTCACGGGCAATGCAGCCTACGTGCCTAGACAGTCATCTTGAAGGGACCAGGCCATGTCCGTGTCGGGCAAGGGCCAGAATCACTGGTCTGTGGTGTGAGCTGGATGCAGTGTGAGTGGAGGCTGGTGAATCCTCCCTCGTGACAGTGGCTGGTCTCTGAGAGCCGATTGTCTGAACTTGGGTCCCCTAGCGTGGACATCAGTTGCCCTCTCTATCAATGACCGAAGTCATCTGGGGGCTGTTAGCCGCATCATTCAGGGAGCCCAGGGACCTACCCTGGGCTGAGCTGAACATTATCCAAACCCTTCCTGTCCAAGAAACAGGCTCCAGCCAGGGCCGGAAAAGGATTAGCTCCCTCCTGGCTCTCCTCACCTCCTGGGCCCCTGAAGCAGGGCAAGGAGTCCATGGTCTAGGATCACAAATGGCTTCACTTTTACAGTGTTTCTGTCTGTTTCCTCCAACAGGAATGCATGCCCCACAAGGAGGATTCCCTTCCACCTGCCAACTATGCAGTGGCCTGGCATGCGGGACGTACTCACTACACATTGATAAACTTAAAGGAACAATTACAGCGTCACAGAGTAAGAATGGAAGTGTGACCAAAGTGCTGGGAGAATGGTGGAAAAAGTAAAAGCCAGAGAAGTAACAATTGGACTAGGTTTTGAAGGATGAGTAGGAGTTCATCTGTGAGCAATGGGGAACAGGTTTTTTTCCCCCTCCAGTTAGGTTTCAGGATGAGCTTCTTTATTGACATTTGAGAGACCCTTATGTAAGTTGGTAGGAGATGAAGGTGTGATTATGGAGAAATCAGAATCAATGTCTTGAGGTTGCTGTAACTGGGAAGGGAACTGGTAGATGGGAATGGCGCACTCGTGTGTCCATTTGGTGCTGTGTGGGGCACTTGGCACTCAGTGTCTAACTCACACCTGCAAACCTCCCCACGGGACGGGGACAGTCGTGGAGCACAGGCTCAGAGGGCTCCAGAGACTTGCTCTGGAGTGCATGGACTAGCCTGGGCCAGCTCCAGGGCTTCTATGTCCATGGAGCCCACTGCTTCCTGGACAGGCCGGCTCCCTTTGTGGCATGGGATACGGCCACTCTGACCGCAGGGCGAATGAATCCAATGCCCTCGGAAGCAGAGCTTTTGTTAAAGCTCCAAGTCCCAAGGCCAGAATTGAAAAAACGAGCTCTGGGGCTTCTTACATTAAAGATTTTGAAAAGACTTTCGAGCCCGTGCCTCTGCCTCCCTGCTCCCCATCTGCCCTGTCCCTCCCACTGTGTTCCCTTCTAGGGAGTCTGAGGAGCACCATCAGCCATCAGCCCGGAGAGGAGGCTGGAGGCCTCCACCCAGCACCAGCCCTGCAAGGTCCCGGTGGGGAGGGGGTGGAGGAGGGTGAGGGAGGTGGGCGCCTGGTCGCTCTAGTCCAAAGCCCAGAGGTCCCTCAATTCCCCGGAGGGGTGAAAGGGGAGGGGGCAGGGGAGGAGGGGAGATAAGCCAGCAGTCATTTGTCTTTTTAATTGGCTCAGATGCTCAGAGGAGAGCTGTGTTATCCCTGCTCTGGGCTGGACAGGGTCCAAGCCCCGACTGTGGCCCTCGCAGTGTGGGCTGCTGGGGCCTGGGAGGGGCGCCTGGGGAGGACGGGTTCAGGGAGACGGGTGGGAGGCGGGAGGCGGGAGGCGGAAGGCGTGCTCGGAGGCAGGCTTCCTGCTCCGGCATCCCAGAAATTTAAAACAGCAACTCCGTGACTGAAATAGACAAATTTGAAAGAATCTGTGGCATCCAAATGACCCTCCTAACCCATTCTTATGCCAGAGGGAGCCTGTAGCCAGCTAGGCTGCACAAGCTGTGTATGCGACACTGTGAGAGGTGGGCATGGAGTACCCAGGACAGTGACCCTCCCCCATGCCTGGCGACGGACAGGTGACGAGTGATACCAGGCTGCGCTTCCTGTTCCATTCATGTCTCTGCAGCAATCTGGTGATCGGGAGGCCAGGCACCCCTCTCCCATATCCAGGCAAGGCCACAGAAGCCCCAGGGGCTGTGTTTGTCCAAGGTCACCAGACTTGCACTGGTCTCCCAGTCTATGTGGGAGGGCTGGCCTGACAATTCCTCCACCCCATGAAGGACATGCAGGTGAGGCCCAGGGTGGTGGTTCCTAGCAGCCACTGTCTGCATGGCTTCTAGGGAAGTCCCTGGCCAGGGTACATCGCAGCCTTGGATCCCCTGGTTGCAGGAGGAGAGATACTGTGGACACAGAGAGGGCACAGCTGCCCCAGCAGGATTGGTCCAGAGAGCAGGCTGTGAAGTGGCCCCTGTTAGAGTTGGGTTTTCAGGCAGCAAGAAAGTAGGAGCACTGGATGTTGTGTGAGTGGCCTTGGTATGCCACAGGCTATCAGTAATGCCCGGGGCCCAAGACCTTCCTCCAGGGAGATTCCACCCCATCTGGCTGAAATACACATCCACTGCTCAGACCCAAAGTGCCCAGTTAAGTCTCTGATCCCAAAGCAAAGTTGGATACTTGCTTTGCTTCCTTAAACTCCCAGGCCCCCTGAGAGGGCACTCAGCCCCGTCCTCTGAGCAATTTCTCCCTGACCAGGAGACCAGTGCTGTGGCCCTCTGGTCCCACCCTAAGAGGTGGTAAGGTGGGCAGGTCCTGCTCCCTACTGGGGCTGTGCGAAGGCCGTCCTCCCAGGGTGACGCATGAGCCACAGTGTGTCACTTGGAAATAACTGAATGAACGAGACTGATAGAGTGACCTTTTCCCCAAGAAAGCAGCATCTGTGCCAAGTTCAAGTCAGAGACCCTGGAAGGTGGGGTTGGGCCTCTTGCCCGAAGCTAGGCCCCCAGACCTTGAGGAGGGCTGGGCTGGGCTTTCCTGGGTGCTCACCTGGGTAGCTCAGGTGTCAGAAGTGTAAACTGAGCTTATTCTGGAGCAAGAGTCTATGACCCATATCCAGTCTCTTGCCTCAGATCCTCTGCATCCACTCCATCCACTGGACAGAGAAGCCCTGGGGATAAGGAAACGACTCCGGAAAGGAGCTTCCAGCCTCTGGGAGACAGAGGCACTTGCCAAAAGTTTGGAGGGGTGCCCTAGATGTGTAGGAATTTTTTTTTATTAGTGCATTATTGTTGTACATAATTTTGTTTGCTTTTTAAAAAGCAATTTAAAGGGTCTGGAGCAGTGGTGGTTACGGCACTTGCCTGGCATGTGCAAGGACATGGGTTCGCACCCTAGCACACAACTAAGTGTTGGAGAAATGAAAACCAGATGGAAAAAGTAAATAAAATCAATTCTCTCTCTCTCTCTCTCTCTCTCTCTCTCTTCCTTTCTCTCTTAAAAAATATTAAAAAGTCATTTTGGGCCTGGCACAGTGGTGCACGACTGTAATCTCAGCAGCTCAGGGCTGAGGCAGGAAGATAGCAAATTCAAAGTCGGTCTGAGCAACTTAGCAAGGCCCTAAGCAAGTTAGCAAGACCCTGTCTCAAAGTAAAAAATAAAAGGAGCCAGGGATGTAGCTCAGGGGTTAAACTCCCCTAGGTTCAATCCCTGGTACAAAAAAAAAAGTCACTTTGGTTTTTGACTGTACATCACCGGCTCCCTGCCAGTGCCAGGCTCCTGAGCTTTCCTTCTTCCAAGGAGAAGTGAAGGACACAGAGCATCCCAGCACTGGGAACTGGGCAGGATCAGTCCCGCACGCGTGAGGCTGTGGGCTGCACAAGATCATGGCGATCTTCCAGCAGATGGCAGTAGTGTGTCTCAGGGAAAGGCAGTTTGGTTTTTGTTCTTGTTTTGCTTATTTCCTGATCCTGGGGATTGAACTCCGGCTTGAACTTGGGGCCTCATGCACACGAGGCAAGTGCTCTACCATTGAGCTGCATCCACAGACCTTTTTATTTTCTTTCAAGATGGAATCTTGCTAAGTTGCCCAGGCTGGCCTTGAACTTGCAATCCTCTTGCTTCAGCTTTCCAAAGGGCTAGGATTACAGGTTTGTACCACCACACACAGTCAGATACCTTCTAAAATCCACACAAAGGCCCTGTATGGGTTTGCGGTGGTCTGGGGTAGGGTGAGGAGTGTGGCTTAGACATCACCTAATTTTACTTCACCATCTGACAGGTGTGGCGTATGAACTGTCGATGAGTTAGCTACTACTTCGCCAAAGGTTTGTGGAGGTCAGCTATACTTGTTTTGCTCTGCCCACAGGATGAAGAGTTGATGCTAGCGGCTGGCAGGTGCGGGCCCGACACTGGGAGAGCCGTCCAGCCATCAGAGCACCAGGATGTATGGTAGTGAGGTGCCTTCAGGCTGAGGTGGTGGAGGATTCCTAGTGATATTGATGGGGTTGGGGTGACTGCACTTTCAGGGGTCACTTCCAGCCTGAAACAGCCCACACTGTTCCTTTACTTGGAAGGGAAAGCAGGACAGGATCTTGAGCTCTGGAGGAAGGGTTACGCCTGTCCTGGTGGCCATGTGATAACTGCGTCATAGGTTCAGCTGATCTGATTGAACAAATGGGGGCCAGAGAGTGGGCATCAGTGCTGCTGCAGGCCCCTACCCCTCTCTGATGGTTCCCCCACCCTGGCTGCCCTCTTGACCCCTTGGGCATCGGGCAGGCAAAACTGCACGTACAAAGAACCCGCATCTCCAAACGCTGGCCCTCAGCCTCACCAACAGAGGCCACGGATGTGACAGGCCAGTGGGGCAAGAGCCCTCAGGTGCCCGTTGCCCTTGCTTTGGCCTCGGGGATGGAGAGGCACTGCGGCTTCATGGTGGTCTGGAGAGCTGGGCCCAAAAAAGCACCCCCCAGTTCAGCCCCAACCCCACCTCCAAAACCCCTGAAAGTAACCAGACTTGACCCCCTTGTCAGTCAGCGAGACCTTGGCCAACTTCAGCCACAGCTCAGGGAGGCAAGGTGGTGCCAGAGGGGACGTCTCTTTATCCACACCACACAGATGTAAACAATAGCAGGGAGTAATGAAAGGGAGCCCTGGGAGGTTGAGGCCGGCCAGCCTCTCTGAGTGGAGTCCCTAAGCTCAGGGCCCTAATGGCAGCTTGTTATTCTTATCTTCTTCAGGCGAAAGCACCTCTGTGAAAGACATTTCAGGGAGGGTTCTGGATGTCTCTGTAATCCTCTCATTATGTATGAGGCAAGATCAAAGCTCCCTGGGGATGCATGAACCCCATCAGAGCTGGGAGATAGCGCTGTCAGGAGAGGCAGAGGTGGCCACGGAGACAGGAGAGGCCGGGGCCGAGGCAAGGACTTGACAGGACCATTGATGCTTCCTCCACGCCTTGAAAAGCGCAGTTCTGAGTAGCAGCTCCAAGACGTCCCTCGAAGAACCTCGAGGTCCTGCTGGACACTCTGCAGTTACTTCCGGGGACAGAAAGCCAGGAAAGAGGAATGGGGAAGGAGGTAGAGGAAGCACAAGCAAGAAGAGGCAAGGAAGGGAACTCAGTGTCAGTGGCATTCTTCTGAAAACCACGTGACTGTGGAGTTCACCCGCAATTCAGCCTGTGCTGTTGCTTTACGTGCCCCAAAACCCTGAAGAAAGAGCTGTGAATCAGGAGCAGAGTCCCCAGTCACAGCCACAGGAGGATCTGAGGGATGGCTCATGCGGAAATATGAGTGTGTAAGGGGAGCCCGCCGTGTCCACCCTCTCCGCTCTACCAGACCCCGTAGTGCAGAATCATAGGTTGAAGGACTCACAGTGTGAGCCACTGGGCTGCAAACGCTGCGCTGGCTTTATATGTGTATGTATTCAAATGACATCTCTGGGAGACTCAGGGTCTCTGTCACCTAGCAGATCTGGCTCCACGTTGCAAGTCACTTGCAAGTGCAGGTGCCTGGAAGCCTGCTGAATCATCAGGGGAACCTTCACCGGCTATGAGCTGCTGCAGGAGGGAGGCAGCGTGGTCGCTGAGAGGGGAACTGTGCTTGGGCTCTCTGCTCCTCTGCCCCCGTGTCCCTTTGTGTCCTGGTACTGGGTGCATGCACGTGATGCTAGATCTTGGAGCTCCACCTGGGAGGCCCTCACCTTCTTCACGGAAGCAGCAGTGTTGCTGGGGTCAGCTGGTTGGCTCACCTAGCCGCATGCACCTGTTTCAGACAGTGACGGTGCCAGCAGCACCTAGTGTCATCAAGAATGGCTTCATCTGGGATGGGAACACGTTTCCCTCCAGTGCCCCTGTCTCAGTCTCCTGGAATGTCATGTATGTGCAGAGAGGTGCGCGCTGTTGCAAACTTCAAAACTTAGATGAAACAAAACAAGAAGTTTGATCAAGCAAACGCTTCTCTTCCACAAAGATGAATTCTTGAGGAAAGACAGGTTTAATCAGGAGGCAATGAAGAGATGCTAGATAGACACTTCATCCGAGCAGGGCTCCTCACACCTCTGAGTGCTAAAGGAGGTCGATGACATCGTTTGGCTTTCTAAATTATACTTAAATTCTTAATACAATAGCCAAGATATGGAATCAACCAAGGAGTCCCTTGGCACGTGAATGGGTGAAGAAAACACAGTAATGCACAACTGAATATTATTCAGCCACAAAAGGATGAAATCCTCTCATTTTCTGCAACATGAATGGACCCAGAGGACAGTCTGGTAAGAGAAATCAGCCAGCCAGAGAACAAATTCACAGGGTCTCACGCCTTTGTGGAAGGAGTAGAGCAGAGGGCACCGGAGGCTGTGCCCATGGTTCAAGTCTATCTGAGGCCTTCCACCTTGTGGCTGGGGTTGCACCGACTCATGCCTGTGGGCTCACAGTGAAACGGCTCATGCTGGCAACATGATGACGAGTGACAGTAAGTGACAGTCACACACTGAGGACCTCCCTTGTGCTGCATGGCCCTACTGAGAAGGCCTGCTCCTAAAGACAGCAGGTTCAGTGTCTTCCCCCAGCTTCCCTCTGGCCCAGCGCCTGCCTGTGCCACTGTGACATTCTGGTGGACAGGATTGCCTCATTCATCTCTGTATTCCTAGTGCCCAGAAAACCCAACCAGCCTTTTGAATCCTCGGGTAATGCCAGGGTATTTGAATGATATACTTAAGTATTTCCTAGCTATGTTCCAAGAATTTCCATTTCCACACAGTGACAAATATTGACAGAGGTTTTTGTAGAAAATTAATTTGGGGAAATGTTGGATTTAGAAAAGTAAAACAGATTACTGAAGAGTTATTCAAATATTTTAGTATGCTAATATGTATTAATGTCCCAGAGATAAATATAATTTGAAGCCATTCCCAAGCTTGCTGGATCATCGCTTCCATTTCCCAAGGACTGTGCCATCCATAAGGTTCCAGGACACTCACTTTGGGAAACACTGATATTGGTCCTGCCTCTCATATGAGGCGCACTTGCTGGGAGGCAGCAGTGAGTATTCTTGTCAGAATGTCACCATTATTTCTCTCAGTTTCAGGGAGACCCAGCAGTAACCAAGTAGCTGTGCTTCGCATCTTAGAAATGGACCCACTCTGGGGCTGGAGCAGTGGCTCAGCAGTTGGAGAGCTTGCCTGGCATGCACGAGGACCCAGGTTCAAACCCCAGCACCATTACACAACTAAGTGTTGCAAAAACTAGAGCCAGATGAAGAAATAAATAAAATTGATCATCTCTCTCTCTCTCTCCTCTCTCTCTCTCTCTCTTTTAAAAAGGACCTGCTCAAGAGAGGCTCCAGAATGGGGACTCACCCAGCCTGGACCTGGAGCTGTTCTCAGGTGCCCTCAGGTACCACAAATTCCAAGACTGATTGGGGACATCCTAAGGTGACTTGGTCCACCTGTGCCAGGGTCCTTGTGAATTCTCATGAGTTTTATCTGTGCTGAGAGCACTGGAGAGGTGGCAGAGCTCCACGCTGTCTGGCATGCACCCATAGCCCTGGGTGCCCTGTCTCTGGGCTCCCACTCACCTCTCCGGAGGAAGAACAGGGCAGTGGTGTGGGAGGTTGACATTACAACAGAAGAAACTTGGACTTTTCCCAGGAGGAGTATCCCGTCAATCATGGAGAAGAAAAAGCAAATGATGTGGGGACTAGAGGGATCCCTCCTTGGTGCCTTTAAGAACACAGGCATGGGTTGTGTGTTAGACTTGTGCCTGGAGGAAGGAGGACACACCGAGGACTCTGGAGGCCCCTTCTGCAGGGCATCAGTATGAATCTGCTGACCTATGCCCTCTCTGGAAAGGGTGGGGAAGGGGGTGCTGAGTGGAGTCTGAGAGGGGCTGAGGGAGGTGGGGTCCCCACTGGGGCCACTACACTCAGCCATTCATCAAGCATCTGCTGAGCACCTGCCTGTGCCACCTAGTGGGCTCTCTCAAACATCTGTAGACCTGTCCCCAACTCCAAACAAAGACAGCAACAAACTTTTTTTTTTTTTTAACCTGGGGTTTGAATCCAGGGATGCTTTACCACCGAGTATGACCCCAGTCATTTTTAATTATTTTATTTTGAGACAGGGTCTTGCTAAGTTGCTGATGGTCTCACTAAATGGATGCAGCTGCCCTTGAACTTGGGATCCTTCTGCCTCAATAGCCTGAGTTGCTGGGATTACAGGCATGACCCACTGCACCCAGCTCAGCAAACATTTTTGGGGGCTACTCTTTGCCAAGTTTGGCAACCACTTTAATTTTATTTTATTGTAGTAAAGTACACATACATAAAATTATCATGTTCAGCACATGATAATTAAGTACGTTCACATAGTAGGGCAATGATGGCCACCGTTAATCTTCAGAACTTTTCATCTCCTGGCTGAAACTGCACCCATTCAACCCTCACTCCGGCTCCTCTCCACCAGCCCTGGCACCCACCGCTCTACTTTGTGTCTCTGTGAATCTCAGGCTTTGAGGCGAGAGGCACAGAAACTGGAAGAGGGGAGGGCAGGATGCAGGCAACTCATTCAGAAGGGAAAGGAGAGGTGGCCCCGGGCGACAGCTGTCAGTGGGACACACGCTCTCCATGTCGGCTTCACCCTGAGCACCCCACAACCTTCCCTGGCCTGGAGGAGGCAGTGTGGGCCGCAGCCAGGGCCAACTGACGTACGGGGGCCTCTGCAGTTGATGAATGGCCAGTGAGAACTCTGAAGCCACGGGGCGTTTTCTTGTCCCTCTTCTCACGTAGGTGAGACGGGCAGAGAAGGTATTATTATTACTGTCATCCCTGCATTCAGAGCAGGACGCTGAGGCGCAGAGAGGCTGAGCCATTGCTGCCGTCTGCACAGCCAGTCTGTGGACTTCTGCCGCAGGAAGATGTCCAGCCAGAAGCCCTTCGAAAGAGGATTTGTGCCCCTCCCCATTTGTGTTGAATTACCGTAGGCTCTTTGCAGAGTAATGGGCCTTGAGAGTGGGGCTCTAGCGAGTGGGCCTAGTGCCCTTCTAAGAGGACCACGTGAGGCTCCAGGGAGAAGGTGCTCAACCACCAAGAGGATCCTCACCAGAAACCAACCTCCAGCCTCCAGAGTGTGGAGTAAGTTTCCCTTGCTTGTAAGTCAGCCAGTCTCTGCTACTTTGTTACGGCAGCTCCAGGTGACTGTGACATCCACGCTCCTTTACAAAGTATCAATCCAGGATCCGGCTAACCCAGCTCTGAAGAGGTCTTTCAGCTTATAAGCTCTGAACGTCCACTATGACATTCTTTTCGCCAACAGAGGTCAGGTGGACTGCCTCTGTGGCCCTTCCTGGGAACCTAGCATCTTGAGAAAGAACTTTTGGAGAAGCAGAGGTCCCAGGAAGAAGGCGCTGTCTGGTGTGCTCTGCTCCTCTGTGCCTCGGCAACGTGCTGGGCACTGCGCAATCCAGTGCACACACCTCTCTAGGCAAGGTAGGGAGGAGGTTTCTTCTGCTTGGAGAAGGAGTCTAAGGTTCATAGTGGTTCCACTGAATCCAAAGGAGAATATAGCAGAATGCAAGGGGGCATGTTTTGGGAGAGGAGATCTCAGAGAACATCCTTGCTGCACCGCATGCACAGGGTGCCTTGGACACCTCTGTGGGGGTGGGTCCTAGGGCAGGTCCTCCCATGCTGGCCACTGCTGTTCTGGGGGGGGGGGGCTGCGACTCCCAGCCGAGGGCAATGTGCCTGCTGGCTCATCCAGGTTCTCTGCGGATGCTCCATGTTTACACGTCTTCTCTGAGATGAGAGGCCCCAGCCTCATCAGGGCCCCTCCTGGCAGCAGGCAGAGTGGAGATGCCTGACCAGCTGCTGGCCTCAGGCTGACCCCGGTGACCCCAGAGTTATCACAGGGAGACAGTTCTGTGGTGGGCCAGGACCACCCACGATGCTGTGGGACCAGGGTGGGCGGAGGAGCACAGGAGGGAACACAGGGAAGGATCCGTCAGGCCCTGGGCCAGTGCAGCCCCAATGGGTGCGGAACACAGGCCCACTGTGTGAATGGACAGCAGCCGCAAGGCTGGCTCCCATCTACGGAGCCCTTCACACCCATGCTCTGGTCAGCCTCACAGCGGCCCTGGAGGTGGGCACTGTCACTGTCCAGATGGCATGGATAAGGGAACGGAGGCACACGGCTGCAATCGGGCAAGAAGTTTGCCTGAGGTTGAAACAGGGCTCAGCCTCCAGAGTGCTCCTGCACTCCACTGCCCAGGATGGAAGCTTCCTGAAGCTCCTGTGGGAGCCGCTATATCCAGACCTGCAGGCACAAGTCCTTGAACAGCCCAGAAACTCTGGGAAGCAGGGCGGAGGCTGAGCACCTTTGTGGTCAGCGGGCAGAATGCTCACCACCGTCCACCCCAGCTGCACTCCTCTCACGTGGCTTCCCCGGGGAAGCACAGCCCACACGGAGGGCTGATCCAGCTTTGGGGAGATACTTTGTCCAAGGCCAACCGTGACCTCCCCATGTGGGTGGGTGGTAATGGCTGCAGTATCTCCTGCGTCCCAGCATGGCTGGTCACAATCGCAACTGAACTCAGGGGACAAACACAGGATCCTTGAGCTGAACAGAGGTCATCTCCTCCAGCCCTCTGCCTCCATCCCCAAGTAAAGCCTTCGTGATGAACAAGGGTCTATAACAGGTGGCATGGTGTCCCTGCTACCAGATACTGCTGGGTTGAACCACAGGGCAGTATTATCTTCAGTTATTTCTGACCTACAGACATGGCATCCACACAATCCCACCTAGTACTCGAGAAGGTCACACAGGCTCAGCAGAATTGCTGGGGAGCCCCATTTGGAACCCTCACATCACACTGGACTCTGAGTCCTCTCCTAACCTGCCGACTCTGCTATTGGCAGAGGGTTCTACTGAGTAGTCGTGTCGGAGCAGCTGGGTCCTGGCCTGTGGGGACACTTTGCTGACTGTGCAGAGACAGGAAGGGTGTTGGACCAGAGGTCAAAATACAATGATCAAGGGAAATCAATTACCCAACTCCTCTGAGCCTCGGTTTCCTCTTCTGGACCTCCAGGGCTTTTAGACCATTAAACAAAATGACATGAACCAAGTCTAGCCCTGGCGGGTCCTCAGTCACCGCCCAGTAGGTGTGCGGCGAGTGGGTGTCATGGAGAGAGGAGTCACAGTCAGGAACGGACTTCACGAAGATGTACAACTTCCCCTCCCAACTCAGCCAGGCATGCGAGGCCCCACGGTGACTGAGGCCTTTGCTGACCGCCACTGCGTCCACTGTGCCTCTCTCCATGCATTTGCGTGGCCTGCTCCATTTTTTCTCCTGGGTATTGTTTTGGTCAGAGGCCCCAGAAACATGGTGGAGACTGCTGGGGGAGGGGGGCTCTGGGAGAAGAAGATTTCTGCCTCTGCTCCAGGTCTGAGAGACCCCATGTTCCTCTTCCTCAGCTCCCTCCTGACATACCGCACTGAACTCTCCTCGACACATCCGCCTCTTCACCCCATGACACACAGCCCTTTCACCACCCAGGGGTACAACTGCCCCCAACCTCCGCTCACTCCGTGACTCATCCCTCCTCAGAAACGCAGCCCCTCAGGTGAAATATTCCCTTGCTGCCTCTTTTACACGGGGTTGGAAAATCCTGTTTCCTCCAGGAGAGTTCCAAAGAAACTTTACCTTGATTTGTCAGAATTATGGAGTTGGAAAAGACCTTAAAGACCATCTGTCTTTCCTTTCATTTTAACACATGAGCAAGCTAAGGTCTAGAGACTGGCACTCATGATGATACAATGACAGTGCTGCTGCTGGTGATGGTGGAGATGATGATGGTGGTGGTGATGATGATGATGGTAATGGTGATGGTGGTGGTGTTGATGGTAATGGTGATGGTGGTGGTGCTGGTGATGATGGTGATAATGGTAATGATGATGGTGGTGGTGGTGGTGTTGTTGATGGTAATGGTGATAGTGATGGTGGTGATGGTGGTGATGATGGTGATGATGGTGGTGGTAGTTGTGGTGGTGGTGGTGATGATGGTGGTAGTGGTGATGGTGGTGGTAGTTGTGGTGGTGGTGGTGGTGATGGTGATGATGGTGATGATAGGGGTGTTTGTGGTAACAATAGTGATGGTGATGGTGGTGATGATGGTGATGATGGTGGTGGTAGTTGTGGTGTTGTTGTTGTTGTTGATGGTAATGGTGATAGTGATGGTGGTGATGGTGTTGATGATGGTGATGATGGTGGTGGTAGTTGTGGTGTTGTTGTTGTTGTTGATGGTAATGGTGATAGTGATGGTGGTGATGGTGTTGATGATGGTGATGATGGTGGTGGTAGTGGTGGTGGTGTTGTTGATGATGGTGGTGATGGTGGTGGTGGTTGTGGTGGTGGTGGTGGTGATGGTGGTGGTAGTTGTGGTGGTGGTGATGGTAATGATGGTGATGATAGGGGTGTTTGTGGTGACAATAGTGATGGTGATGGTGGTGGTGATGGTGATGATTGTGATGGGATGGTGGTGGTGTTTGTGGTGATGGTGATGGTGGTGATGATGATGGTGGTGGTGGTGGTGATGATAGTGAAGATAATGGGGTGATGGCGATGCCCAGTTCTTGCTACGTGCTCGGCTGGGTTCTAGAATTAGACTTCTTAGCACCAAAGGGCATAACATACTTCTGGCATCTCCTTTTATTCACACAGATACTTTCACTGTACCTACTTTACAGATGAGAAACGTGAGGCTGGCAAGTAGCCTGGCTGAGTTCAGAGAGGCCTGGGTACCTCTGATTCCACCAAATGCTCTCTCTACCCCTCCGGCTGCCTGGTGAAGCCAGGAGACCCTGTTTTCGTTGAGGAGCTTCAGTTAACGATGCTTGTGTGAGTGCCCCGCTTGCTATGGCCACCCCCAATGGAGAGGGTCCCTCATCCACTGCCAAGGAAAAGGGGGCAGAATGAGTCACAGCTGAGGTGACAGGACTGGGGGAGGCCCAGGGTGACTGACTGGGTCCATGGGACCTTCTACTTTCTGGGCAGGCATCTGCAGAGGTGGGTCTCCACACGTGTATATAGTCATAGTGTCCTTGGCCCAAATTCGGACTGCCACATACTTGCCAGCCCCTGAGTCATTGCTATCTCTGTTTCCTCAGCTGAGAAGTGGGCACCCAGCATCCACCTGTTAGGACCTTGTAGACACTGCTGCCTGGCATGGTGGCAGGACCACAGCAGGGACGCAGTCAACTCTCGGCACCATGACTGTTAGAATAGCAACTGAGGACAGCAGAAGGGCGTCTGTTCTTGGGATGTCCTGCTTATGAGGCACACTCGATGGTGGGAAGCTGGTCTGGGCAGATGGAGGGGCTTGCTCACCATCGCTGGCGCCAGGTGCTGGGCTGGTGGCTTCAAGGTCCTGACCTCCTGCAGCCGCCCTCAGCTCGGTGGCTAGTCCTGGTGGCGGGCACAGGAAGGCGGTGCTCCTGGGGCTGATAATCCAGGCAGCACGCTCTTGCTGCAGAAACCCGCTGGGATGGAGCGGGTGGGGAAAGGAGACCCAGCTCCAGGAGGCCTTAGGGACCTAGCTGCACCCCCCACGTAGGGTCACGTCATCCATTCCCTGCCACCAGGCACAATTGCACGGAGCCATCCATCACTGCCCGCCTGGCTGGCTTTTTTCTTCCTCAAATGCATTAATGCATTCTCCTAAAAGACCCAAGCAACGCCAGACAGAGTAAACTGCCAGGTCCTCCCTTATCCCGCTCTGCCATTAGCCCACCGCCCCCTCCCCGGAGGTCACGGGCCTCTCTGGTGTGTCTCACTGGGATCCCTCTGCTGCGAATTTACATACACATAAACGTGTGTGTAACAAGCGCAAGATCGCATGTGAGATTCTGTTTTTCTGCATCCTTGCCTTGACACCTCTGTGGGATCCCCGTCTCTCCCTGTTGAAGCGCTGTCCATTTAAAGGCACACTAGCAGTCCCCAGAGCCAGTGTGCCCTAGTTCCCTTCCTGTTTCTGTTTCCACCTCTGTGCATTAAGTTGCAGGGACAAGAATACTCACATTTACCTTGGGGACGAGGGCATGTTTTACTAGAGGGTAATTTTCTAGATGTGCCACAGCTCCATCAGTGTACCTATGCTCCCGGAACTTCTAGTGGCCCTGCCAAGGCTGCTTCCCCCAAAGCCTTTCTCACATGACACTCCTGTCAACCTTTAAGAGAGGACTCAATTTCCTACATCTCCACCAGTGTTATTGGATATTGATATTACTGGTTTAGCAGCCTAATGGCAAAAAAGGACAATCCTGCTATTTAATTTGCATTCTCTCATGGTGGTGGCTGGGCACCTTTGGCTGTGTTCGTTGGCTGTTTACGGTTCTGTCTGAGCAGGGCCCATCTTATCATCTGTCCATTTGTCTTTGGTGGCTTGGGAACAGGAAGCGCTCCTTAAGTTTTCTTTGTAGTAATCCTTTGTTATACAGGCACTGCAAATATTTTCTCCCTGTCTGACACTTACTTCGACTTTGATCACAGGGCCTTCGTGAGGTTCCCCTCCGCAGGATTAGCGTGAGGCTCCTCTGCTTGCTCCGGGATGTTTAATTAACATTTCTCCCACTCCTATCTGGCAATGCCACAGCAGCTCCTCTCTGATGAATGCCAGATATGCCGAGGATGGCAGAGCTGCTCTCTCACCCACCGCCTAGCAAGGCCTCTGATCAGGGAATGCATTTGACAAGCGGGAAACAGGTGCCAGGAGCTGGCCACCTGGCATGAGGCCACGTGCTGAGCAGGACTGGAGCTTGGATCTGGCGGGGGTCCTTGAGCACTGAGCTCCTCTGCCTCCCAGTCTCACGGCTTTTGCTTCTTGCTAAACCATCCTTCTCAGTCCTGGCTGAGAGCGTGGTTTCGGTTTAGCGTTACCATCACGCGGGTAAAGAATGAAACAGTGACTGTCCCCATTCATTTGTATATTCCATAAATACCCACTGAGCATTTCCTCTGTACCAGGCTTTGTGCCAGGGGCTGGGGATGCAGTGGCGAAGACGCTTCCTGACTCAACAGAGGGGACAGCCCGGCCAAACCATTCCTTGCTTTGCTTTTTTTTTTCTTTTTTTCTTTAAAGAGGGGACAGTGAGAGAGGGAGTGAAAGAGAGAAGCAATTTTTATTTAGTTTTTCATGTGTCTTGGACACTTTGTTGTGTACATGGTGCTGGGGTTTGAACTCGCGTACTCACACATGCCAGGGAAGCGCTGTAACCGCAAAGTCACTGCTCCAGCCCCTATTGTTTTGCTTTATGGCTGTCTGGTTCACTCAATAAATGCTTGTGGATTGCCTGGGAGGCAGGGGTGGTGTGAGTGGGGGCTGCTGCTTATGGCAAGGGGTTAGAAATGAGTTACGTGATGGCGTCGGTTACCACATTCGAAACCTGGATGTGCACAAGAGCCAGCAGGGAGGTGTGATGCCAAGGACAAGCAGCTTGTGTGGTTTTGTGATTGCTGCTGCCCAGTGCCTTGGGCAGCTGAGTTACGTGGGCAGGCATCCTGCTCATGCACACACACGTGCATGTGCCCTGCTTCTCTTTGCTCTCTGGAGAGCAGAGGGCAGGTGGCCCAGGCACGTCTGGATCATGGGAAAAGGCCACTCACAGTCCATGGCAATGAGCAGGAGGCTAATTTTAACTGCAAGCAGTGGAGTGACCTTGGTACGGGGGAAATGCTCCAGCAGAGATGCCCCTAGATGGTACCTTGGCCTCCCCGAGGCATCAGGCGGAGACTAGAGGGCTCCCCTCACCCTCTCGCCTCCCTTCCTCCCAGCCCTGCTGTCAGCTCCGGGCAGTACTCCCTCCTCACCTCATCAGTCCTCAGTAATCTGCCTTCAGACCCACTGGGGCTGGCTCCCATCACCTCTGTCAGCTCTGCCCACAGGAGCCTGGTGGCCCAGGGGCCAAGGCCCAGGGTAGAAGTGGGGAGGACAGGACAGGGATGGGAAGGGAGGAGGGTCTGGCAGGCTGGGCCCCCAGGTGTCACCTGGAGAAGGTATGATCCAGCCAAAGCTTCAGCTTCCAAGTGTGTCTGGGGGACCGGAGTGTGCCTGTATTGACACCCTACTGTATGTACAGCTGCCTGTAGCTAAGAGCTTCAGCTTCCAAGCATGTCTGAGGGATAGGAGCATGCATGTATTGACACCCTGCTGTATGCATGGCTGCCTGTAGCTTCATGGACATCTCAGTTCTCCCCCAACTTCCTTTCGAGATGGGTATGCATGCATCCATTTATAAGATGAAGAAACTGAAGCTCAGAGAGGTTAAATGCTTTGCTGAGGATTCCACAGCCAGTATGAGGCAGAGCCAAGAGGTGAAGTGATCCCTGCCAGACTCTGTCAAAACCTGTTTTTCTTCCACAACATGAACCACGACGAGCAAGGAAGCAAGGCCACAGAGGGGTGTGGGCCAAGCACTCATCTGGTGGCTTCTGGGGCCGGCCCAGCTCCTGCACCAGCTGTCTTTGTGACCTGTGGCCTCAGCCTTGCTGTGCCACTCTCCCAGGAACTGGTGGGAGTTGCTCTGCAGAGGCAGGGGAGGAGCTTGGGTCCCTGGGCTTGGGTCCCAGCTCGGGTAGCATGGCAGAGGAACACAGTAATCTGGTCTCGGTTTCCTCATCTACAAAATGCAAACAGGAAAGAACTTACTTCTGAGTGTCTGGTGCTGATCAAAGCAGATCATGTGTGTGAAGCACACGCACAGTGGCAAAAGTCAGGCAGCGCTGTTAGCACCTGGATTATTCCCAGCATCCTTGCTGGTGAGCACAGTGGCACTCTTGCTGCCCTGGACCAAGGGGAGATGGGAGGGCTCCTTGGGAGGAGGGGCCCTGTCTCATAAGAGCTATATCTCTTTAGGGTCATGTAAGGGCCTGGAAGGTCATGAAACCCTGATGGTGCCAGTGAGAGAGTTTGTGCACACCCAGAAATTTTAGCTCTGCCATTATCTCCTGGACACTCCCTGACAGCTATTTTTGGGTCTTCAGTGATGTCAGGCAGAGTTGTTGCTCCATGAATCATTGACAGAGATCCTGAGCTCATGCACAGGGACTCTGGCCACCTCACCTCTCCAGGGACCGCTGTGATGGAATCCAGTGTGAGTGCTTCAGGCCTGGGGCCCCCTCCACACCAGATGTTTCTTTTTCTTGCTCCTTTTCCACTGGTGTTCCCTAGCCCTCCTGTCATCCTCTCCTAAAGGTTTGCTTGACCTTGTTAACGGATTGCTCCGACCCAGGCCACTCTGCAGGCCTGGTGGTTATGGCAGCGGCGTCCACCTTCTCAAGAGCACATTCGGTCTCAGTGCCACTTGCTGGGCCCCTCAAGCACAAGCGCAGAGCACAGCACAGGATGGGAGCTTTGGCCCCTCTTTCTGGGGTTCAGATGGTAAGTCTCTGCTTCACACTGTCCAGCATGAAGAGAAGCAAGACGGCCACCTGCCCAAGAGGCTGCGTGGGCAGCGTCCCAGGCGAGGCACAGGAACTTCCTCTGAGAACTGTGGAGTGCGGGGCCCAGGCGAGCCCCATTCTTGGGAGTCACTGCTCCAAGGACACCACACAGTGTTCCATGAAATGAAGAGCTGTTCTAGCTGGCCACTGAAGGGCACTGTCCCGTCAACCAAACCAGCTGACTGGGAGCGCTCTCAATACACACAGATTTCCATTTTCTGAATCAAATCATCACCTGTCCACTAGGAAGCCAAGGTGAGCTGGAGAGGCTGGGAGGTCAAGCCCTGGCAGCAGCTGCCACTGGGGCCACGCGTCCTTGGGCAAATCCCTCCTCCAGGCCTCGTTTCCCATCTGTGAGAAGCACACATGCTCACGGGGTGGTGGACATGCTGGTTTTCAAAACCACATGAAAAGCCAACCTGCTCCAATAACTCATGTAAGTCAATTATGTAAGTGGAACTGCGTAAGAAGAGGGCTGTTTGAAGTGGGGGATTCGCCTCTTCTGTCCCCACCCACTGTGAGCACCCTGCTCCTGGGACCCCACCATAGACTCCCACAGGTCTGAGGAGCACAGTTGAAACATGTCCCTGGGTTTTCTCCAAGGATGCGCGAATGGCCTCTACTGCTGTCCAGCTCCCTTAGGTCAGTTACTCACCCTCTCCATGCCCCAGGAGCCTCATCTGTTCCGTCAAGATCAGAAACTCCACCTCTTGGAGTTGAGAGAGTCACTGGCACTTAACCTGTCAAGTAAGTGTCGGTCTTTCTGAAACTGAGATGTCCTGAGCTCAGCGGGAACAAGCCTTCCGGAGGCCTAGATGTCCCTCTGTCTCCCAGGTCTGCCTTCCACTGTGTCCCCATGGCCCTGAGAGTGGTGCCTGGAACCAGGCATCCTTCTTACCTATGATGCCTGCAATGCTGGGGGTCAGGCAAACCCTGGTGAACATTTTGAGTGGGAGACGCAGGCCTACCTGGAGGTATCAGGTGAGTCTTAGTCAAATTTCACGAGCCTCTGGGCAGTGCTGGGCAGGCTCACCCAGAGAGAACTGAACAGGTTCTTTCCCAAGGCCAAGCCCAGGTTCTTCCAAAAGAGAGCACTCCTGCCCCATCCTGGGACCTGCACCCATGGGGCTTCTCAGGTGGCCTCACAAAGCCCCATGTCTAGGGCCCAAAGGGGCCAGCAGAACGGCACAGAAGCTTATTGGGAGCATATCTGAAACACTCCAGAACCCCAAAACACTGAGTGCATGTCAAAGAGAACTGAGGTCCTGTGGGGGAGCCACAAACCTGGGCTATTCCTGTAAAAACAGCACCATCTACCTCACCCAACAGATTGGCTCCTATAAAAATATATTTTAAAAGAAAACCCAGAAGCTAACAAGCAATGGTAAAAATGTGGAGAAATTGGAACCCCTGAGCATGGCTGGCAGGAAGGCAAAAGGTGCAGCTTGTGTGGGCAACTCAAAAATTAAACACTGAATTGCCGTGTGACCCAGGAGCAGGTCCAGGAGCAGGTCCAAGGGCGACCCTGCAACCTGATCACAGCAGCAGCGCTCATAGCCAACGTGACAGAAAGCCAAGCGCGTGCACGGATGGAGGGAGAGGCGGAGCGTGAGATAGCCACGGAGCCTCGGAAAGGAATGGGCTTTGACCCATGCCACGACATGATGAGCCTTGGGGACACCATGCCTGGTGAAATAAGCCAATCACAAGAAGAGGTGCTAGGGCTGGAGCAGTAGCTCCACGGTTACAGCGCTTGCCTGGCGTGTGCAAAGACAGTGGTTCAAACCCCAGCACCACATACATAGTGAAGTGTCAGAGCAATGAAGCCACATGAAAAACTAAATAAAATTGATTCTCTCCCCTCCACTGTCCCTCTCTCTCTTTATAAAAAGAAGAAGAAGACATGTGTTGCGTGATTCTACCATATGAGGAGTCAAGGACGCTCAGGCTCCTAGAGACCAAGTGGGTCAAGGGCAGAGGCAGCAGGAGTTAGTGTTTCCAGGGCTCTGGAGATGGATGGTGGCATTGGCGATGAGCAGTGGTGCGCTTAAAAGTGCCCAAGGTGACCAGTTTTATTTTACGTGTAGTTTTCTACACTAAAACAAAGCAAAAGAGACAGCACAGATCTTAGCAACTCAGTGTGCCTTTCAGCATCTAGAGGAACGTGGGGTGGAAATGTTCACAATATAAGTTGCTAAAGGCAGCCTTAGGCTCCAGCGAACCTGGGTTTCAGGCGGGAGATTGCTCACGGCCCGTCCACCGGCGCTCCAGCTTGGCTGCTTCCTTATCTGTGGATGGGAGGTTTGTTCACACCAAATCTTCCTGTTTTTGAAACTAGTGGATTGTCACAAGAGTTCCTGGACACCCGGCTAGTGGAGGCAGAGGCGGAAGTAACTATTGTTTATGTGTTCCTATCTGTGATGCCTGAGGCGTGTCCCCCCAATGATTCTCAGCCTGTGACTGCATTTATGAAGGTGTAACAGAATGGGGTCCTTCGAAAAAGAGATTGGGACACAGACGTGCACAGAAGACCATATGAGGACACAGGGAGAAGATGCATCTGAAAGCCAAGGAGAGAGGCTCAAGCCCTTGATCTTGGACCCTCAGCTCAGAACTGTGCAAGATTAAGCACGGGCAGGTGATGTGCCACACTATGGCATTGTTGGAAACCAGGACACCCCTCGATTTCACGGGACTCCTCTTGAAACAGCCCTGGGAGGCTCTGCTTACAGACAGGTGAGACTCAGAGAAACTGAGTTGCTCACCCAGGGTCACACTGCAGTAAAGTGCGGGGCCAACCCAGCTTCTCCACTCGAACCCTGGGTGCTCTGCCCAAAGTTCAGCCTGAGGATGGGGAGAGTGTGAAAGAAGACGAAGAACGACTCAGCCACAGGATGAAGCACTGAGAGGTCTGCAGAGGGATCACAGGGGACAGGGACACAGCGGAGGGATCATGCCTCACATGTACCGTTTCCCGGAAACCTCTCAGTGGCTCGTGTTCTGGGTGTCATTATCACGCCCGTTTTACAGAGGAGTTCAGTCAGTGGTGCCAGATCACATGTCCGGGGGAGGAGCAAGTGCTTGTATTTTGTTTTTTTGTTTTTGTCTGTTTTTTGTTTTTTAAAGAGAGAAGGACAGTGAGAGAAAGCGGGGGTGAGGGAGAGAAAGAGAGAAGCAATTTTTATTTTAGTTTTTCACGTGGCTTTCATTGCTCAGACACTTAGTTGTGTACGTGGTGCTGGGGTTTGAACTTGCGTACTCACGCATGCCAGGCGAGTGCTGGAACCACCGAGCCACTGCTCCAGCCCCAAGTGCTTGTGTTTGAACCCAGGTATCTGACCCCAAGACCTTACTGTCCCTCCTTTCATAGAGGGTCTGAATGCCCAAAGCCTCATGTATGGCTGGGAAGTCTTCTTGCTAGGGGGAGAGGAGAGCATTCTCCCAACCTTAGATCTGCGCCCTGAGAGTACCAATGCTTTGCCATTCTTACTGGCTCTGCCCCTGCCGGCCACATCCCCATTCTCTCCACTGCTCCCACATGTCATCTTCTTGCTGGGAATTGGAAGGCTCTTTGTTCCCATACGTATGTATGGGAACAAAAACGAACTGGGGAACCTTGTTCCAGTCTCAGGCTGCTAAGTGCGCCCCCTAGTGGAAAGAACTCTCCCTGGTCCTGCAGGCTGGAGCTCCAGCCGCCCATTCTCCAGAATGCCTGAAAGGGGAAGGGGTAGGGGAAGGCGCCTTGTCTCCTGGCCTTCTTCTCAAGTGTCTGCAAGTGCCACTTGCACATTACCTGGGAAAACCAGCCAGTTGGGCCTGTGATTCCAGGACCCAAGTGTCAGCCGGGCTCCCAGTGACATGGAGCCAGCACCCCTGGAAGGGGCACTCTAGATCTCTTACAGCCTGGCCCAGCAGTTCTCAATCCTGGGTGGACATTGTTGCCAGCTGGGGACATTTAAAAATGCTGATGCCCAAGCCCACCTGGCACCTGGTACTGTGTTTGTTAGTGTGCCCCTGACACTGTGCCCCCACTTCAGCCCCAGCCCAGTTCTCACACATAGCTAGGGTTGAGATCCTGGTCCAAGGTAAGAGTTGTGCACAGGGGACCCACTTAGGCGCTTATGAAAGGAGAAGCTTCCAGGTCCGACCCTAGGCCTCCTGAATATGAAGTTCTGTGGGATGAAGAGGAGCCTGTATTTTAAAACAAAGACTTAGGAGATGTTTGGGAAGCTCTGGGTGACCCCTTCAATCTTTAGGGGAAGGCAGTGGGGTCCTGGGTTCCATAGCTTGAGGATAGCCTGGAAGGTGGCCCCCAGCCCAGGGTCCAAGCTCCTCCTCGTCAAATTGGTATTGGTCCCTCCTGTCCTACCTATGAAGGAGGCTGGGTCCGCTCAGGGTCCCTGGTAGGTCAGCTCAGTCCTTCCCATCCATTAGCCCCAGGGTGTGGACTTGTCCCTGTCCCGTGGCTGCCATAGGCAGCAGCAGGGACCCTCTGGGATCCCATATTCCTGCTAATTCCTCTCAGCCACACGCTCTTGTACTGGGTTCTCACCAGGCAGCCTCCATTCCCTGCGGTTCCCCTCCTCCAGCTGCCTGGACTGACGGGGACGCTTGGGGTCACTGGGGTAGGAGCAAGGATGCTAAGGGTAGGGCTGAGCTGGGATTGTTTTTTTGTTTGTTTGTTTGTTTTCCTGACAGGCTTAGAAACCGCCTCCTCCAAAGACCTCTTTGATCCTGGGGAGGGCAGAGGCACTATAGTTCTCTGGAGCCCATTGGGAGAGCAGGGTCCCTGCCAGGGCTGTCCTTCCAGCACCCTGGAGCAGCTAGGATATGGGTCCAGACATGACCACATCAAGCCTAGGTTCCACCTGTGCTGCCCACCACGTGCCCTCTGCAGACCTCCTCCTTCCTGAAGTGCCATGCCCTGCACACAGCACCTCCCAAGGCGAGTGGCTGTGGCAGCCAAGAACAGGTTCAAGTCGCAGGTCCAGCCCACCCAGCTAAGAGAGAAGGTGGGTGGGGGTCTCTCAGTTTCTTTATCTGTGGAAACAGGTGGTGGTAGCAACAAGAGCAATGATGCCCCTAACCTCTCTCCCATCCTCCGACCTCGGTGAGAGCCAAAGGCAAGGACCATGCAAGCCCCAGGCCTCCTGCAGGGGCTGCCATGGTGGCACTCTCCCCCCCAGGCCCCGGTTTCCTCCTCTGCACCCGGGGTGATGCACTCCTAGCTGAGGGGTATCTCAGGGTCAGAGGTAAGGAAACATGAGGTGCTGGCTGCCAGGGTGCGAGGGGAGGGGAGGGATGAGTGAAGGGAGTGCGGAGATTTGGGGGCAGAGAAACTGTCTTGTCCAATACTGCCACGGTGCGTACATGTCACTGTACTTAGGTCAAAACCACAGAGTGCTCCACACAGGGAGCCCGGATGGAAACTATGACCTTTAGTTGCTAATGTGTTAATAATGGCCCATCAGTTATAGCAATGGACCCACCTTTCAATGGAATAACGGAAACCCAGGCAAGGGAGGAGCGCACATGGGGACTGTACACTTGGTGCTTATTATCATTATTATTACTACAAACCTAAACTGCCCCCCGCCAAAAAAAAATAAGCCCATTATAAACAAAAAACGCACAAGCAGGGAATCTTCATGACTGTCCAGGAGCCCCCATGGAACCTTGGCTTACCATCATGTTCACAGTTCCTTGTGTACGGGGATCAGAGCAGAAGGAGCCCCAGGAGCTGGTCTCTCACAGGCCCCCAAAGCCCTAGTTCCCACCCGCAGTTCTGTGCTGCACTGGACCCAGGACTCTGGGACTCAGGACCACAGGCCAAGATTTGCAGGGTGAGGGCGCCCCCTGCTGGCCTTGAGAGGCAGGGACAGCTGGGGCTGTGGTCGCCCTAGGACTGGGGATTCAGGTTCCAGGAGGAACCTGGTAGCTCCCTCCCTGGGCACTCGTGTACACATCCTGCATGCGATGTCCAGGTGTGTCGCCAGCGACGACAAGGAAAACATCAATCTCTTGTGGCTTTATTACAAAAAAGTCCACCAGCGCTCGGGCGCAGCCTGGGGCAGGACAACCCAGAGAAGATAGGGAGCGGCTCCTGGCTGAGGCTCGCAGGTCCAAAGAGTGGCCCTAGTCCTGTGCTGATGGCCAACCTCCGCATTGTGGCTGCAACACTGAGCCTTAGAGGTGACGCTCACCTAATTGTGTGTCAGGCACTCTCTGAACGCTTTCCTGGGCTTGATGACAAACACACTGCAGGACCCCATTTAGGATGGGTGCACAGAGAAACTATGTAACTTGTCCAAGGGCACACAGCTGGTGAAAAGGTGGACTGCTGTTCAGCTCTGGCTCGAGTCCTGCCAGAGCCACCTGCCAAGCCGCCTCTACCTCCCAGTTCCCCATCCGAGAAGTGGGCGCGCCATCGCTCCCTGCCTTTGCAGCTTGTCTGAGCTGGGTGGAGCTGGATGTAACTGTGTGAAGCTCAGGCTCCGTCCCCAGAGTTGGGCCATCCCTGACATGAGGCCAGGGCTGGAGTCCCTGAGCCAGTGGGTGGCTAGCTAGGGCTGCAGCTCATACTGGCCCTCCGTGGCAGTGTAGAAGTCCTCCAGCACCGACTGCAGGAACTCAAAGGTGGGCCTCTCCTCGGGCCGGCTGTGCCAGCACTCGGCAATGACCCCGCAGTACAGCTCAGGTGGGCACGTGTCGGGTCTTGGCATGCGGTAGCCTCGCTCCAGGCTGCGGATGACCTCCGGGTTGCTCATGCCTGCGGGCGGAGAGGACAGAGCACATCGGGGAGGGCAGTAGGCTGAGCTGGTGCGTCACCTGCGTGGTCTTGGGGACACTCGGCCCAAAAGGGGGAGAGCAGCCCTCACAGGCTCAGATCAGTCCCACCCTGGTTCCTCACCTGGCTGCCTTTAAACACAACATTGTTTACTTTTTCTTGTCTGGAGAACTAGAAGTGAACTCAGGCAGTCAGAGGATGGGACCCTGTCCAGGTCACCTGTCCAGGAAAACTGAGCCTCATCCTGCTGATGCAGCAGCCTGTTTCCTGCTGGCCAGGCCCTTGTGACAAGTGGCTGGGGCTCACGTTCAGCCCAATCAGGGCTGGCTCCGGGGAATGCCCCCAGAGCAAGGCTAAAGCCAAATTAGTGACCTCTGTCCTCACCCAACAGCAAGCCTCCAGGCTGAACTTCAGGGTAGGCCTGACATCTACCTTGCCTGCTGCTTTTAGGGGGCTCATTTGACCTCTACTGGAGGAAGGGGGCACAGCCCTGAGGCCCAGAGCAATGTTGATAAACAGAACCCCACAACAAGAAGGGAGCCCTGGACCCCAGCCCCTGCTAACAAGCAGCACTCCTGCAAGCCTGTGGCGGCACAGGGACTGCTCCAGGAGAGCAGAGCATCACGAGAGCCACAGGAGAGACATCCACCTACCTGGGTATGGCACACGCCCATAAGTGACGATTTCCATCAGGAGGACTCCGAAGGACCACACATCTGCTTTGATGGTGAACACCCCAAAGTGGATGGCTTCCGGGGCGGTCCACTTGATGGGGAACTTGGCCCCTGCGAGAGAAGCCCGGCAGCTCTGTGAGGCCAAGCCTGGCTGCCCACGCCCCATTGCCCTCCTGCCTGCCCCTGCTGCTGGACCTTGCAGGGCTTGGCCACTGGACACAGCAGAGATGCACCCAGAGAGACACCAGGACACAAGGACAGGTGCCTGAGAAAGTGCTGGCACAAAAGGACAGAAAGACACTTCCTGCTGTCCTTAGGCTCTTTAAAAAGAGAGTAGGTGGGCTTCACTGGGCAGCCCACGGGAGTCTCCATTGGGGATAGAAGAGTCCTTTTCCATGCCACGTGGCCTTGTTAGTAACAGGGACCATGTTAGCCAGCCACTTCACTTTGTCTAGCCTCAGCCTTCTCCTGAAAAGAGAAGGCTGCAGCCCTGGGCTGCATTCAGGAAAGAACTCGTGAGCCAGCCTGAAGTCCCCCATCCTTAAGAATACAGCAAAGGGGCTGGAGCAGTTGCTCAGTGGTTAGAGTGCTTGCCCAGCATGCATGAGGACGCTGGGTTTGAATCCCAGCACCACATACACAACTAGGTGTTGGAGAAACGAAGACCAGATGGAAAAATAAAAATTGATTCCATCTCCCTCTCTCCCTCTCTCTCTCTTTAAAATAAACAAATAAATAAAGCAGGATGCTCTGCAGAAACCCTAATTCGGGTACAAGAGTTTGTTGCACAGGCTTCAAAGCCGTGTTTTCTGTGAGAGCCTCCTTCAGCGGGAAGTTGGTAGGAGCTAAGTGGGAAGAGCATGTGCAACTCAGATTAGTCTGGGGGCCACCAGGTGTAGCAAATGTAAGTGTGAATGTTGCTGCGGGACTTCTCAGTGCCTTTAGAATGCTGCTGTGCACTGGGAATCTCCACGGCAGGGAAGGACTGGACCTGGTGGCCTCTCCAGTCCCACCACACACCAGAGCTGCTCCCCAGGCAGAGGCTCTTCTAATCTGCCCTGCACATTTAGGGGAAAGGTCCCAGTGGTGGGAACCCCAGAGCTCTGCAGTGCAGCCCCAAGGACAAGCTCAAGAGGGCCGCAGGGAGTTGGAAGGTAAGGGCTGAGGTTCCCCGGGGTTGGGAGCTCTGCTCACCCTCTTGGGCAGTGTATTCGCTGTCGATGATCCGGGCCAAGCCAAAGTCCGCAATTTTGCAGCACAAGGCCTCGGACACCAGGATGTTGGCCGCCCGCAGGTCTCGGTGGATGGAGTTCATGCGCTCAATATATGCCATTCCTTCTGCGATCTGAGGAGACAGCCCCCGTTGAAGGACAGCATGGGGTCTCCCTGCATGGCGAGGACGGAGCCCACTACACAGCCCCCCCCCCCAGAGGAAGGACCTGAGCACCCTCGCGCGCCACCTGTGTGTGGAGCCAGCTCATCCCCTGGCAAGGCTGCAGGGGCAAAACAGCGGCGGGGGAGCTTCTCTTATTTGCTTTTTAATGGATACGTGGTGGGGGCTACTGCTGAGAGGGGCATCTTCCTGGGTGGAGAAGAAAGGTGGCTCCCAGCTGGCTAGGCCTGGAGCAGCAGAGATGCTGCGTCAGACACATAGGGCAACCTGTCACCCTCTCCCCTGCCCTCTGCCTCCAGGCAGCAGTCTCCAAGGGCCTGCAGGGCACTAAGAGCAGAGTGAGGCAGGAGGCAAGGAAGGTCTCTGGAGAGGGAGGAGGAGAGGAGGGAGCAGGAAGCTCTCTGCTCCAGGAAACACTCCAGAGTGCTCCAGGAAGCACTCTGCCTGGAGCTGGTCAGCAAGCCTCTAAGCGCCCCTGACCTGGAACATGATGGGGGCAGGGAGTCTCCAGGACTTGGAGTTGAGGCCAGTGTTCAATGCAGTGACCAAGGCTGTGTCAGGCACTCAGGGAGCGAGGGCAGAATCCAGGTGAACAGAGGCACTCAAAGAGTCTTGTCTCTGTCCAGACCACCAGGACTGGGCCTGCCCTAACTGCTTGCGCTTCTCTGGTGCCTTTTAGCTGAGGAAACCCTAAGGTTGGTTCACCCCCAGGTGGCGAGGAAATGGAGGCAGAGGCCAGAGAGCTGGTGACCTCCTGCAGTGTCCAGGGAAACCTAATGATGTTGACTCAGGTTTTGAGCTGCCTGGGATTTTGTGGGTGGGGAAGAGGCTAAAGCACTCTGGGCACAAGAAGTGGGTGTGGCAGGGCATCAGGTGCCAGGAACCGTGCCATGCGGCTGCAGGGCAGCGCCTATAGGGTTGTGGCTGGAGGGCTGGGTGGAGTGGGCTGGGCCAGCGCTGGCCTAGGAGGAAGTGGCCTGGGTTTGCACCCCTCCCCGCAGAGTAGGGGACAGAGAGCCCAGAGGCCACTGTGCTTGTGTGTGCCTGTGTATGCGTGCGCTCAGGGTGACCAGGATGTGGTTTAGAAGCTGCTGTCTGGGAAGTTCTGATTTTCTGGTTTCTTAACCCCCAGATGTTTGACCACAGCGAGGCACCGAAATCAGATGGCTTCTGGCCTTTGCCCTGGGTGACGCAAGATTTCCTGAAGGGAGACAGTGGAGATTGAAAACACAAGGAAGGGAAAGAGGACAGGCTTATCACACTCTGTGGTCCAAAACTGGTTACCAGCATTAATTTTCCATAACCATCTCACCAATTGCTTAAAAGTGTCTCTTGCCACATGGAAAAAAGGCAGTGACCTCAGTCACTGAACTGATACTGGTTTCAGTTAATGTGGGACAGGGCGTGGAAGGCTAGTGTGAGGCGTGGGTGGGGAGGTTCCCCTGTAGCTGTGAGGCTGTGTGTGTGTGTGCACACACACGTGTGTCTTGGGAGCTGACCACAGACCACAGTCTCATTGCTGAGTTTCAGTTTACACACCACACACACACACGGCCACCAGATGTGTCTTCCTGATAGTTAGAACCCCCAGCTAAAATCCCCAGGGGAGGAAAGACTCCTCCTCTTCATTTATTGCTCTCCCCTCACAGAGTCTGGAAAGTCCTGCATGGAACCCAAGGGACACCGCAGACAAGCCTAGGGCAGCTGGGAAGTTTCCCTGGTGGTGGAAGTTCTCTGGGGTTCAGGGAAGTAATGTCCCCAGAGCTCCTGTGTGGCTCACACCTGTCCACCAGGCTAGGCCAGTCTCAGGGCTGTACCAGGACTTAGGGTCCTGGTACAGGATCAGTGTTGTCAGACGCACCTCTTACTGAAGTCACTGGTGGCACCACATAAGGAAGCAATGAGGCCACAATAAAGCACCCTTGCTCACCTGCTAAACTGAACTCTTGCCCGTGCTGGGTTTCCCAGGACATCCGTTGCTCTCCTTCCCTTCCCATGGGACAGCCTCACTCATCAAGGCTGCCCAGAGCTGACACTGCTCTTCCCAAGCTTGGCAACAGGACAGAGGGACAAGATGGGAGAGCAGGCTGCCCTCTTGGACAGTAAGACCAGAAAGACGACATGCTGAGTTCCCCTACAGGGTGGAAGAAACCTGGTGGGGCGGAGCCGCCGGCCTCCCCTCCTCCGGGCCTCACACGTTCAAGCCATCATTACTCTCTGTCCTTCACAGTCCAGCCTAAATCTGGCCAATGCAACCTCTAATGGATTCACGGAAGCCACGGCTCAGAGGAGATCAGATTCCTCCAGGATCCCCCTGCAGGGCATAGCTCACCAACCTGGGCTGACATGTCGATCAGTCGTGGGAGGGACAACCGGCTGCCTTCATCTGATTTCAAGAAGTCCAGCAGGCATCCTAAGGAGAGAGAGGGTACAACTGCACTTGTGCATGGTGACCTGGGGGCACCGGGATCTCAGACATCTGGGTGCCTGAGGAAAGAGCTGCCTGTAGCTGTGCCTGCCTTAGGACTCGCAGAAAGCCCAGCTCGGCCGCACTGCCCTCAGAGGCAGCCCCCAGCCCCCAGGAGCCAACTCTCAGCCAGCCTCGGGGACTGTCTCACAGCCAGGTGAGCGAGGAGTGGAACCGAGTGGCTCTGAGATTCGTCCAACATGATGTTCCCACACATCTGCCTTGCTCCCGCCATCCTCAAGGACAAAGGAGCTCTGTCCCTGAGCTCCAAGCATAAGCAAGAAAACCCTGGAGTGGAGAGAACCGATCCAGGCCTGCTGCCCCATGAGACACCCTGTGGACCTTGGAGGCTGCCCAGCACAACATTCCCCACGCTGTGCAATGTCCACCAGTGGTCAAAGGACCCGTGATTGGAAGGGGAACTAGAACCATCTCTCCATCCCGGCCTAGGCTCTTTCCACTTTGCGAGGCTCTGTCCCTCCCAGTGGGTATCAAAGTGCATGGGGCATGGAGATACACTCCTGGAGGACCGGCTACGCAGCTCCTGGGAGCACAGCTCTGCGGGAACAACCCTCCTGCACTTCAGCCTCCTTCCCTTCTGCCTCCTGTGCACCAGCAACATCTGGTGGGGATCCTGTGGCACTCGCTGGCCAGGGATCCAGGACACTTCCCCGCCCTCTAAGCCTGGTCCCCTGTGGGGGTTGGGGCACCACCTCTGGCCATGTACTCGGTGACAATGAAGATGGGCTCCTTGGTGACCACAGCATAGAGACGGACCAGCCTCTCGTGCTGCAGCGTTTTCATCAGATTGGCCTCGCCCAGGAAGGCTTCCGGAGACATGGTTCCCTCCTTCAAGGTCTTGATGGCCACTTTCACGCTGTTTCTGTAATAGCCTGACCGAGGAAGAGGGGTGGGGATATAAAAGAGCTATTCGAATGCTCAGAGAACCTCGCTTCAGCACAACTGACTCCAGCTTCCAGGTGCCAGCCCGTGCTGTGGGGACCTGTGCTGGAGCTGGAATGTGCATGGTCTGAGGGTGCTAGATGTGAGCCCTGGCCCCACCCTGTGCCCCAGCCTCAGGCAGTGAGAAGTTACCCTGGGAGGCATCATCATACTGAGAAACTAACAGTGTTGAACATGCCCCTCCCAGGGAAGCTGCACCTCTACAGGGAACTGCTGTAGCTCCTGCCAGGCCTGGGCAGGAGACTCCAGGAGCATCAGGATCTGACCTTGACCTAGAGCCCCCAGGTGTGAACCAGAGTGAGCAGGAGCTGCCACCAGCTGCAGTAGAGAGGGGAGGACCCCAGAGCTGGAGTCATGCGCTGGCAGATGGTGGCCTTGGTCAGCACTCAGGCACTGGAACTCCTGGTTAGTGTCACTGCATCTAACAGACTACTCCTGTCTGCTGAGCCGAGGCCACCAGGAGTTCGCAAGCTGGTCAAGTCAAGGCCAGCACTGGGCGGAGGAGGAGGGAGAGGCCTGCTTGGGGGTTTGGAGAGGGGATTCTATTTCTCTCGATCACTGTCTGGTGACCACTGTGGCTGAGTCCCCTCAGCGTTCTGTGCCTCACCTAGCCTCTGCCTCTCTCTCACAAGGCCTCAGGGGTGGGGAGCTCTGCGCACCTACCAAGCCACTTGCCTTCAGGGGTAACTTCCACCTGCACGGTGTGGAGCGGGGAGGGGCTCCCACAAGCCACAACTCACCCATCCAGACGTCACCGAACTGCCCAGACCCGAGCTTCCGGACCAGCTTGAGGGACTGCCGGGGGATTTCCCATTCATCCTGGGCCCAGGGATTCTGCGATGCCACGCTCACACAGGGCAAGGTCAGTTTCTGGCATAAACCATCCCCTTTCTCTGCATCAGGGAAGAAAAGAAGGCTGGAGGCTGCCGGAGCAATCAGGCCGCACTCTGAGGCATCATTCCCTGCTGTGTGCAAAGCACGAATGCCCCACCGACCGGCTTTCTATAAGACTGAAAATCCTTGTCACTCTCCCAGAGGCCCAAGTGGAGCCAGCCAGGGAGAGTTGCCAGCTTCTCAGGTCTGGCTTTGGGTCCACCACCCACCCTGCCGAGGTGATTCACACAGTTTGGGATTGTAGCAACACAATCCCAGGAGTCCTCTGGCACAAGCCCCCGCCCAGCCCCCAGACACCCCTCTTACTAGAATAGTGCTGCACCAGGGCCTGGAGGGAGGGGAAGGTGACCCGTGGCGAGATGTAATAGCCCCCTTCGTCCAGAGAGCGGATCTTATAGTGCTTGACCCTCTCCCCCTGGGTGGTGACGTCCTTGTCCTTCACAGACAGGGAAAAGGCACCTGGAGGGCAAAAGACACACAGGAGAGGTCAAAAGGTCAGGACCAGGATGGGGATTAATGTCAAGGTTCTGAAGTCCAGGTCCCCAAACTCTGGGCTCCATTCTCACTGCTTTCGGCATAAATTCCCTTTTCCTTCCCCTCAATTTTATCTTCCTGGACGTCCCCCCGTTGGTTCCATCTGATAGTTTTGATGTTCCTCCCAAAGCCCCCCAAACTCAGTCAGAGAATCACAAGCTCAGGAGCAGGAAGGACAGTCTCTCAGCAGTCACATAGTCCCCTATTTGAGTACCCAGCGACCCTTTGCCATGGGGTGTTAAGACATGTTGGGTCCTTGGCTGTTAAGCCTGATGACTCCCCCAAGCAGGAGGTGACTAGGTCTTAAGTACTGTGTCCATGTTGGGGAGCACAGAGAGCTATTTCCTGGGAGTCTGTTAGCTCTGTTGTTGCTTGTCTCTCTCTCTCTCTCTCTCTCACACACACACACACACACACACACACACACACGGTAGCAGATGCCAAGGATTGAGAACAATTTTGGAAGTAAGAATTTTCAGCTGAGAAACTTCTGTCCGTGTTTCTATAAAGCGTCTCTGTCCCGCTCTCTGGGTACCATGGACTCTCTCTCTCCCATTCTTTTGAGCCTGAGATCATTCAGCAAGTTAGCTGCAGCCTTGCCGCCCAGGACGCGCCTACCAGGAGCAGTACCACCTTCTCCCGCCAGAGGTCAGGCTCGGACATCGCTTTCTTGGAGGGGATGCTGAATTTTGGGTGATCCTTTCCTCTGGGTCAGGTCTCCCTTCCATCTTCCCAGGGGATGCGCCTCTCTTACCACTTCCTTATGAAAGGATGCCAAGAGGCTGTTCACTGACTGGTGCACCCTGCCATGGCCACAGCCCCCACACCCATCCCATCCCCAGGCTGGACGCTGCAAAGTCTTTGCCCACTCCACCCCAGCTTCGTACCACTGTGCCCCAGTCTCTAAGGACCAGGGCTCTACTGAGTTGATTGATCCCTGCACCACCGCAGCGAGGGTGAGTCGCTCCCCCTTTGGTAGGCTGCACCTGTGTAGGTGCCGCTCAGTAAGCCCAGCAGCCCAGCTCTCCTGCAGGAGAAAGAAACTGCTGAAACTCACGCGTGGGGCTCTCCGCTGCCTGGGTCCTTCGACATCCTATCTGTGATGTCTCGTGACAAGTGGGTAGTCTTCTTAAAGAGGACCTCCAACTCCCACCAGCTTCAGGTTCACAGAACCAGCCCCCCGCCTCTATGGGTGTTTGGGCTGCCCCAGACAGGCAGGGACAGGCTCTCCCAGATTCAGGATTTTTATCACAGAAGGTCCCCCGCCTTTGGACTGGGAGACTAGGCGGTCCTCGCATAGACAACAATGAGCAGAGGTTGGAGCAGCTGAGGTACACCCAGAGGCCATCAGTCCTTTGGAGGCTGCTTCCTTGCCTATCTCGCATCATTGGATGTGACGCAGACTCAGGGATTTGCTTTGGAGCCCTGAGGAGCATGTGCGTTCACATGTGTGTGCACACACATGTGTGCAATGATGCTTGCAGCCCTGGCTCCGCCTGGCCAGTGGGCGGGTGGGCAAGGACAGCGAGAAATACCTGGCCTCTGAGAGAACCTTGTCTTCCTCCACCTCAGGTGTGTGGGGAGGTCCTTCTCCCTGCAGAGGGCACCTTAGCAAAAGGCAACCATTCAAATGTCATTTCCAGAGTGAAATGACATGATGTTTGAGGTTTAGTTCCAAAAAATAAGGGCAGAGCAGGGGACAGAAGAAATAAGACTGGCTGAATTGTTAACCATCGAAGTGGGGCATTGGGTCCCAGGGCTCTCACCCTACCATTCTGCCTCTGCGTGTGCTTGGAATGTTCTACCACAATCACAACCCCAAAACGTGTGTGCCATCTCCAGTGATTCCCTGGTTGTTCCTCAGACAGTGGTGCTTTGCCATGGAAACGAGACAGTGGCAATATCCTGATATGTCTCTATGATAAACACGTATGTGTATGCATGTATCTGTACGTATGCATTATAGGACAATCTGCCCAGAGCATCCCAGTGTCCAGATGCACCCTCTGCTCCCCAACTTGGCCCTCAAGGGGCAACAAGGCTGTAGGATCTCCACAAGCCCTCTTCACCCAGTTTTGCTGCTCTGGCCACAATGCCTGGCTGTTGTCCACTGACCACCAGCAGGGAACCAAACTCATGTTCCAGTCACTCTCTGCCCCTATTGCTCATCTGCTGTCACTGTCACCATCTCCTCTCCGTAGCATGCAGCAGGTTCCCACGCACAGTCTCCTGATGAACAGGGCACACCACTTGGAAGGTCCCTTGCTCATCCCAGCTTGACATGGTCTACCGCATGCCAAGATTTGATCTTCTTCCGTGACATGGCCACCAGGGCTTTGGGCTCTGATTCCTACTGTGCGCCTCACACAAGGATGAGGCAGGAGGACCGCAAGTTGGAGACCGGCCTCAGAAACTTAGCAAGACACAGTCTCAAAATAAAGAATAAAAAGAGCTGGGGATGTGGCTCACTGGTGGAGCTCCCCTGGGTTCAATCCCAAGTACCAGGAGAAAAAATAAAGAAGGAATGTCATTTTGTCATTTAGTTAAGTGACAGAGAAAGGAAGAAAGGCACAGTGGCTGAGGTGGCAGAGGCAGGGTCTGCTCAGTCCAGGGTTTGAATGTGGTCCTCGGGACTCGGTCGCCTCTCCAGCCCTCCATGGTCGCCCCTTCTCATCCCTCTATGGGAGCCTTGACCTAATCTCCTGTAACGTGAGGCCTCTGACTGAGTTGATCTTTAAGGATCCTTTGAGCCCCTAAATCCTCGGAATCCCAGATGCGCTGGGCTCTGAGCGCTGAGGGGGATGTCAGCCCCCACTGTTCTCAGTGTTCCTGCTGACTCAGGGGTGGGGTAGTAGGGCTAGCATGGGGCTCCCACCGCCTCTGCCACCCAGGCCCCCAATGGTGTCCAGCCTGGGTAACAGGGAGAGCTATCGGCACGCCTTGTCTCCAAGCCAGCTCCTGGGCAGGTTCTGGACAAGGAGGGAGATGAGGGCGGCAGCTGCCGTGTTCCCTCCTCTACCCCAGGAGGAGCCTGGGGTGCTTCCTGGGGAGCACACAGGGCAGGAGGTGGTGAGGCCCCACTCACCTTTGTTGGTCTCACTCTCTCTGATGAGGAAGGCACCCGTCTTGTTCATTGGCGCCAGCAGCTGCCTCTCCGCCTCTTTCCGACTGATTGACCTAAAGAACCATCTAGAACATGGCAAAGGCAGTGAGCATCAGAGAGTGGCCGCGCCGCCTGGAACGTTCTTGTCCATCTGCCTTCTAGGCATTACCCCTCCCTGAGGAGAGTGCCCTGCTTCTGCTCTGGCGTTGCCCCTGCTCATCAAACGCCTCCGTCCCACCCCCTTCCCATCAGTCACTGGACTGACGGTGTCCCTGAAATAAAGACAGAACTGTTTGTCTGTTAATTTTGCTATGTAGGAATGCACAGGATGGATCTCCCTTCCCCAAAGTGCAGGTGGCATGCCCTGAGCACCTGCCCACCTCTCCAAGATGTGTCCCTGAGTGGCTGAAATGTCCGAGTGCCAAGCCTGGAGCCTCTCTGCATTCAGCATGGGGTTGCTCAGTTAGGTGCCCAGCTCCTGCACACTGTTCTGGGGACAGACACAAGACCCAGGGTGCCCCAGACGAGAAAGGGGAGGAGCGCATGGCACCCACTGTGACACCCTCCCAGGTCCTGGGACAGCATACTGTGCACTGTGCACTCCACGCACCTGCCCCAGGTAAGTGAGCAATGGGCCCTGGCAGAGGTGGACCTTCCTGCTGCGGTATAAGGTGGTGACAGGATGTCCCCTGTCCTAGTCCTGACCCTGGAGGCTGGTTAGGTCTTTGCTGTGAGCTCTGGAGCCTAACAGACACTGGGACAGTTCCATCCAGGGAAGCTAGGGAAGGGGCAGTTCCTGTTCTAGATGGGAAGAGTGACATCCTGGGAGTCACAGGAGTCTTGAACCAGTATGTGACACTTCCCCACAGCTCTCTGGGCCCTTATCGGAATCCCAAGACTCCTGGTTGAGCCCACTCTCTGGCCCTGTCCTGGGCAGAAGCCTTCAGGGCAAAAGCAGTGACTGTACCCAGGCTCGAGGGGACTTGGGGTGGTCCACCTACTTTTCCACTTCCAGGGTCTCCACTGGGGCCACAAAGTTGCTGGGCACGTAGCCTTCTCTCCCTGTGATGAGTGACTTGGCCAGCCACCAGTCTCCAGTTCTAAGGAGGGGAAGAGAAGACAGAGCATGATGAACGTACACGGGCCTAGCACAACCCATCCCCAGGAGGCTGGGGACCCGTGGAGGTGGACAGTCTGGAGACAGGAGGAGCTGTGCATGTCACTCAGAGGCACGGCGGCCTCTGAGCTATCCACTTTGCAGAGCATTTGACAGGCTGGAGCTCCTGGTGCATGGGAGGGAGGGGGTGACACAGCCCCTGGGGAGAATTAGTCCCAACCGCCTGACCAGCCCAGGGGGCCAAGGCTTCTGGACAGCGACCTCTGTCTGTGTGTGGGAGACAGGTCCAGAAGTTAGGGTGTGAGTGGAGACAGAGAACAAGGCCAGGAGGAACCCGTGCCCAAGAAAGGTCAGAGATCAGGACTGTCATGGGCTCAGCTCAAGGCCATTGCAGGATTTTAGGAACAAAATCAGGCCTCAGGGCTCCACAGGACGAGCCCACAGGGATTGGAAGGATCTCTGAGAAGGAAGCCAGAAACAAGTCAAAGCTGAATTTGCAGGTGACCTTGCCTCCAGGGGAGACAGATGTGGACACACTGACCACCATGCAAGGCCCCCAGGAGAGATAGGGAGCACTGCAGGAGCCCGCAAGGGGGGCTTCACACACTCACTGAGGTGGGATCTGAGGGTGGGGAGGATTTTAACATGAACAGAAACTGCCTCACCAGGAGGAGGACAATTGGTCAAGTTTAAGAAAATGCGGGGAGACAGTTGGGGGCAGGACAATGGAGAAGAAACTGGAGGCAGCCATGGAAGGGAAGCAGGTGGGGCAGGGAGGCAGATGCCAGGGGCCTGCCATGACCCTGACAGGGGGAACATTCCAGAAACTTACTCCTTCAGGATCTGCAGCTTCTCCCCCTTCAGCACCTGCAAGTCCCGGTCATTCACGGCAGTGTAGTCATACAGGGCCACCACAAAGTGCTCCTCTGGAAGAACAAGGTATGAGGTGGCCACCACTTGGGCCAACAAGAAGACGAGGAGCTGGGATAACACGTGAGGGTGACTGCGTGGAGGCCGCCATTGCCAGCCATCAGAGGGCTGTGGTCCTAGCTTGGGAACCACCGTTGGCTGATCCCTCATCCCACCTTATCCCTCCCCTGCCCCGCCCCAGGCATAAGAGCTTCCCCACTTTGTCCCCTTCCTTCTTTCCCTCTCAGCCTCATCCCAAAGAGGACATCTTGTTGGGCAGCAGCTCAAGCCTTGACCTCTCCACCCTGTGGGTGCCCAAGCCCCCGTGGTGATTCTGGTTGGCAGCACCCCAGCCTGCCTGGCCCTAGCCTCTCCTGGGGGCTGCGGACTTGCTGGCGGTCCCTGGAACAGATGTGTGAAAGGGCTGGGGCTGTGGCATGCCACCTTTCAAATGACCACCGCTAGTGATGAGGGCGCACCTGGCCATGGTCTCCTAGATGGCCCTCTGCCTCCCCAGGAGGATGACTCGACCTCGTCACTGTGAGTGGTGTGACCTGGGGCCAGGCACCTTCCTTGGTGGGGAAGACAGGCGGGGAATGGATGGCAGTCGTCCCCTTGGTTGCAGGGCTGAGGCTCTGGTGCCTGAAGGGGGTTAGTGTGCTCCCTCCCCTGAACCTCCTTCCTGGAGGCATAAGGCTCCTTGTCAGGACAGGAATGGTAGTGTCCCCAGCAGGACAACGGGATCCCAGTGAGGGTGCTGGTGAGGTGACAGGCTGAGATCTTTGAGGGAGCCGCCCCGGGTGACCCCTCACTACCCCTCCCTGGGCTGTGTGCTGCAGGCTTGGCGCACCACGTGAGCCAGTGAGTGAAGGGGCCCTGTTGGCCTGGCCCATGTGGCCCTTCCTGGTGTGGTGTGGAAGCAGGTGATGGGGTCGCTGGGGGAGCTGGTTCTGAACTGGGCCCCATGCTAGGAGTCCCCAGAGGTCTGAGCACCTGACCCAGGAGAGTGGTGCTCAATCTTTATGCCACCAGACCATGGCTGCCCACCAGAGCAGAAGTGGATGGTGTGAGTGATTAGAGGGTCTGCAGAAGGGCCTTCAACATGAGGGGCATGGAACAGACCCCGGCTTGGAGGGCAGGACACAGCTCCACCCTGGCCCTCTGAGAGTGGGAGTCAGTCTTTGAAAGCCAGGCTTGATGGTGCTTTCTGTGTTTCCTGTAACTCTTTTCTTGCACTCTTGTGTATAATTTGGGAAGTCTCTGTTGTACTGAATCCCACAGGCTCAGGCCTACTAAAGGCCTCCTGCTTGTTCCTGGAGAGACCCACAGGGACACGTGACTCCGTGGATGGAGCCGCTAGCTCTCAGCTCCCCAGTGCAGTCTTTCCTTCTCCAACACTGGAGGACCCATCCTAACTGCTCCCCACCCCTGTTCTAACTCCACGAAGCTGGGGCCCCCAGGGAGATGCCCGCTTCTTACCATGGTCTGGGTGCTCCTCAGGGGGTGGCGGGGTGAGATGATTAAAGACGACCTTGGGCAGAAACACACACACTCTGAGTTAGTCCAGCTCCCTGTAGCTGGCCAGGATGTGGCCACAGGAGACTTCAGAGTACGTCAGCCAGATGCCCTGTGGGGACCCACTCTGCGGAAGCATGGTGGCTTCCTTGGGCAGTTCCAGGCAACTCCCTGGGTATTGGACAAGCCCCCAGACCACCTGCCATCAGACCCTGGCCACAGTGGAGATGCCCCATCTTTGAAGGGGAAAATGCACCCAATCACTAGGGTTAAAATCCTGGATTTCCCTTTTGAAGTTGTGAAGTGGTATTTGTTGACATGGAAAAACATTTACAAAGCATATTTCCCTAGAACTCGACACATATTTTCATAGGTATGCATCCTGTGGATAAACTGCTGCCTGTGTATATCATGAAACAAGATAAGAATGTTCCTCCTAATGATAGCACTAATAATAATAACGCATAGCATATTTTACGGTGGGGAAATGGCTCTATGACCATGACAGAAGTGTGGACAAATTGTACTCAAATTATACCATAGCCATGCAATGAAGTTAATGAGCTGTCTTGACACACGTCAACACGGATAAATCTAGTAAACATAATGTCATAAACCCAGCTCTCAGAAGAGCACATGCCCTTGGATTCAGTTGATTTAAAGTTCAAAAGGTGAAAAACAAAGCCACATAGTTTATGGGTATATACACATGTGGTAACACAAAAATAAAGTCAAGACGGGATAAACAGATTTGGAATATGGGGGCCTAGGGTGAAGGAGGCAGACTGGGCTGGGTAGAGAGATTCCTAGGAATGAGTCACTCAATTTCTGAGGATGAGGATTTATTTCTTGGTAAGGCAGGTATGCGAACACATATTTTTTTGTGTGTTCATTTGATTGTATTTTGTCAGCCTGATGTGTGTTATATTCTTTTCTATTCCACATTTATTTAACACAATTTTGAAGGAATTTTGCACATGTGATGTAACAAACGCACAGGAAAAGGGTCTAGAGGCAGCAGCTCTGAGGAGCCAGCTCCAGGGACTTCTGGGAGGTGAAATGATGAGGAAGTACCACGTTTTTCACAGTCGGTGCACATAATGTGGCTTTTCTAAGTTAAAAAATTCCCAGCTACTACTTATGGCATATAGCTTTGGAGAAAGCAATCTGTCTCAGTCTAGGTTCACATCTTGGGTCGTTCATTCATTCAGCCAACATCCCCCTACTGCGTGCTGAGCCCTGTGCTAAGCTGGGGCACAGATGAGAGGCCTCGGTTCACCCTTGAAGGGATCAGTAGTCCCTACCCTTGTCCAGTCCTGTCAAATGGAGTAATGTCACGTGAACATGCCCGTGGTGGAGAGGACGGAGCAGGAGAGGGGGTCCACCCATGCCCGTCTGTACCCAAACCAAAAGAGGCTCTGTGTTTGGGCAGTTCCCAAGGGGCCCTTTCCTGCTCCCTCTCCAGCTCTGAGGGGTGGACACTCACCAGGGGTGGCAGTGGCGGGGGGCCTTTGCTCTGGGTGCCAGCCTTCACGGGGCTCCATCCCTTGCCCTTCTCGGTGATCTGCCTCTTGCTGCTGAGCAGCCCCATCCTGCAGGAGACACACAGCAGGCTGACCGGTGAGGCCGTGGACCTGAGATCCTCTGTGCAGAGCAGCAACCAGCTGCGCCTGGAAAGGTGTGAGGAGGTGGGGCAGCGAAGGCTCAAGCTCCTGAACTGTTGGAACGGTGATGTGAGCTAAGGCTCAAGCTCCTGGACCATTGGAACAGTGAGGTGAGCTAAGGTCGCATCCTTCTTTGGTGGTCCAGAGAAAAGAAATGAGTGCATTTAGGACAAGAAATCACCTTGCTGGGTGCAGTGGCCAGAAACTGCTGGGGACGGTCCCAGCCCCCTGTGGATAGAAGGCTGGGCAGGGGACCTGAGGAGCCTGACCTATGCATCCCGTGACCTGGGTTTTAGTCTTACTTTGCTGCTAGGCAGGCTGTGTCATTGGGAAAGTCACATTTCCCCTGGGCCTGCGGGCTCCTTTGTAGGTGGCAAGGTTCCAGTAGAACGTATCTAAGGTTCTTTCCAGATCAGATTTCAGGTGTACATTTACGGTAGACCAATAGCATAGGCCTCGAGGCCAAGTACAGCTTCTCAGAAACACCAAGAATCTTCTTTAGAGGTGAGAAAAGCGTAGTGGTAGTTGTCCCTGGGTAAAGAATCTTAGTATGGCGGAGACGGGAAAGACCCAGGTCCTCACCCCACCGCCACCCGTCGCTCACCGCGGTGCTCCTGCCAGGACTACCACCCAGGGAGGGGCGATGTTCAGAGCTGTGCATGGTCACAGCCTGTGCCGACGCGGCCTGAGACCACCACAGCCCCACATGCACATCTGGCCGTCTGCAAGACATCAACCCTCACGCAGCAGCACCCAAGTCACTGCCCCTGCGGAGGAGTTAGGGAGCGATTTCCTTCAGGGGAGGGAATTTCCTCAACTCCAGGACATACCTGTTTTCACATTTCAACATCTCTGACACCACAGGAGTCTTACAAGTGACAAAGCTTTGCGTATAATCACTAATGGCCTCTTTCCCCTCTTTTGGTGATGAGTGAAATAAAGGCTAGTTCCCTATAGCAGTGCCTTGGATCCGCTCTCTTCCAAGGGGTTGAAAGCACACCTCTCCCCACACTCAGCTTGAAAACAGAAAGGACTGATAATTTTGGATGTAGAATAGCGACGGTGACTAAACCACAAGTCTGTTGTTTTATTTTTTTTTTAATATGGCCACTCGCCTATAGAATACCTAATGCGTTACATTTTTAAAGAGTGAAACTTTTCACATTTTATGTTTCTTTCTGTCAATTCAGGTCAGCTTTACCACCAAATGAATTATAGTGCAAGCAGCTCTTCAGCTTTCAGAGATTTTTTGTTTTTATGGAATCAACCCAGATGCCCCTCACTGGGTGAATGGATCCAAAAGCTTATATATATATATATATATATATATATATATATATATATATATATATATATATATATACACACACACACACACACACACACACACACACACAATGGAGTTCTACTCAGCTATTAGAAATAATAATATTGCAGTCTTCAAAGACAAGTGGATGACTAGAAGAAATCATGCTGAGCGAAGTTAGCCACACCCAGAGACAAGGGCTGAATGTTTTCCCTCATTTGTGGAGGCTGGAGCTCAACCCAGGTTGTCAAACTCATGTATTAGACTCAGCAAAGGCGTAGCAGCACATAATCTAGGGCAACCACAGATATGTGATGGAAGGAGGGAGGGGAGAGGAAGAGGAGAGGACAGGAAGGGAGGACAGGGAGGGATCTAGGGAGATGATCAACAATGTAGCATCCACTTTACCCCCCTTAGAAGTCAAATAATACTTATGCAATCATTTAAATCTAGAGAATTTACATCATATATATATATATTTACATCATATATATATATATATATATATGGACATTTGTATCCCTTATAGGGGTGCTATATAGAAGAATCATGAGACTGGGGTGTGGGCAATGTGGGGGGTAATTATGGTATAGGAACAAATTTGTATCATATTGTTACTTTACGTGAATTTATGATTATACAACAACCCCACTCCTTAATTCAAAAAAGAAGTTTGAATATGGGATTAAGGGTTTGTATTAGGAATGCCTACTGAATTTTTTTTTAAGAGAGAGGGACAGAGAGAGAGAGAGAGAGAGAGAATCAGTTTTTTATTTTAGTTTTTCATGTGGCTTTCGTGTTCAGCACTCCGTTGTATACATGGTGTACGTGGTGCTGGGTTCAAACTCGTGAACTCGTGCATGCCAGGCAAGCGCCGTGACCACCGACCTACAGCTGCAGCCCAATGCGTACTTAATTTTACCAAGCGTCTACTCAGGATCTATCAGTATGATCATTTTTCTTCTCCAGTTTGTTGATGCAATGAATTGTGTTGGTAAATTTTCTGATAACAAAACATCCTTGCATTCCTGAATGGAAGCTATTTGCTTACCCTCTGTAATACTATTTGCTAGTGTCCTCTTTAGAATGAGACCCTACAGTTCCAAGTGACATTTGTGTATGAAGCGTAAGTACTAAGAGGCTGTTGCCTTCGTAGCACATTTTGGGAAGCTCTCTGCTTTTCTTCCCCCTGCGTCTTGAGCAGTGTAGTAACACTGAAATTACCTGCTCTTTATAAGCTGGGGAGACCTCAGTCATTATGTCACATGTTTCTGGGGCAGTCTCAACTAGTAGATCTGCAAACACATCTGTAATTTCTTCCAGAGGAATTGGCCCATTTTTTCCTCTTTTTTGTGCCACTTTGATGAGTTGTATGGTTTATAGGAGACCTTCAATTTCTTCTGGTTCTCAGTCTGTTGCCATGAAGTTTTGTGTAGTCTTTTTATTTTTTTATGCAGTATTGGGGCTCGAACCCAGAGCCTTGCACATGCCAGGCATGCATGCTACCACTGAGCTACGTCCTCAGCCCTTGTAGTAACATCTTGAAATTATTTTAATTGTTCTTTCTTTCTTTCTTTTATTTTTTTAGAGACAGGGACAATGAAAGAGAGAAAGAGAATCAATTTGATTTAGTTTTTCATGTGGCTTTCGTTGGTCCCACACTTCATTGCGTATGTGGTGCTGGGGTTCAAATCTGTGCCTGTGGGCATGCCAGGCAAGCACTGTAACTGCTGAGCCACCGCTCCAGCCCCTTAATTGTGCTTTCTTGATTATGACTTCTTTCTTGTTCCTACTACAAATTGAATATAATTTCTATTATAATTAAAATTTTAATGGAATAGAATTATCTGGGCATTAACATGACCAAATAAAGTTTTGACCTAGCTTCAAAATTATGAAAAAGAAAACTGTAATCAAAACAGCATGGGCTGCGGGGGTAGGGCAGTTGCCTAGCATGTGTGAGGCCCTGGGTCCAATCCCAGTAACACAAAAACAAAACAAAACAAAAAATGGCATGAAATTGGAATAGAAATAGATATATCATTGACAGAATAGAATAATAACCCACAAACAGACTTTGACAAACAGGAACAGTATATATGCAAATAGTGCTATTTTAACTCAGTGGAGAATTGATGGTTTATTTTAATAAATGGTACTGGGAAAATGACTACCTACCTGGAAGAAACAATCCTACCTCACACCACATTAAAAAATAGGGCTGGGTTTGTAGCTCAGTGGTAGCAGTTTGCCTAGCAGTGTGGGACCTTGGACTCTACCCTCAGCACAAAAAAAAAAAAAAAAAAAAAAAAAAAAAAAAAAAAAAAAAAAAAAAAAAAAAAAAAAAAATTCAAGGGTATTGTTAAGAAATATATATATATTTTAAGAAACCCAAAAAATTTATTGGAAGAAAACAGAAAATTATACATATAACCCAGAGTTTGGAGACTATTAACAAAGAGGACAACCAGAAGCTAAGAAAGAACAAAAAGATACATAAATTTATAAACATGAAAAGTATTGCATGATAAAAGAAACTCGTGAAGTGAAAAAATAAACATTAAGTTTGGGAAAAGATTTGCAAAGCAGGAGCTAAGAAAGGTCTGTTCTATTTCTAAGGTTGTTAGAGCTCATGACAGGAAGTACTGGGCACCACGAATCTACTCCACAGAAAGATTCTAAACTCACCTCCAGATTGCTAAATGAACATACGAAAAACATCAAGAGAATTTACTAAATAGAAAATACGATTCAAGAGAACAATAAAGTATCACATTAGATGAATAAGACTGGTAAAAATAAATGAATGAATAAATGAAATGATAATCTAATTGTCAATGGTAAAGCAAGGAAAAATTGTGTTTGTGCACATTCCAGGTAGAAAAGAATGTATTCTAGGTATTTTTATTTCATTTCTTTTCCCCCATTCATTTCTAATGTGAAAGCTCTCTGAGGGCTGGGATCTTTGTTTTATTCATTGTTGGATCCAAATTACTAAAGCAATGCCTGTCACGGCTGATGCACTCGACAAGTGTGTATCAAGCAAATAAAATGTGAAATGTTACCAATGTTTGGAGAGCAATTATTTATTTATTTTTGGTGCTGGGAACCAAACCCAGGACTTCCTGCATGCTAGGCAAGCACTCTACTACTGAACCATATGCTCCCAACCAGAGAGAAAACTTTTAAATTTTGTTTAAATAAAAATACCTTTGGATTGTCAGTCCCATCCTGGAATCTCTCAGGTTAATAAAACATCACTATATGGAAACATATGAGGCATAAAAATGTTTTCGCAGCAATAGTTGTGGCAGTAAAACAAACAAAAACTCCCAAACAAAAATCAATAATGTAATTGTTCACCAGTTAGGGAATTATTGACTAAATCGATACACTAAAATTCTCTAAAATATTATGCAACTATTGTAAAGAATGTGCTGAATCTTTACCAATAGGGCAAAGCGGAAATTCCACAAGGTGCGTACACAAGAAAGGAAAGATGTCACTGGAGGCTGGGGCAATCTCATGTCTGGAAACTTTCAAGAAAGTGAAAAGAAATCCCTCCCTGGACTTGCGTGCGTTTGGGTATCATGGAGAGAGAGGTGTGGGGAGAGGGACACAGAGTTGCTTTCTTGGTTATTTTGATTATTGGCAGCAATGGGGAGGGGTGGGGGTAGAGAGAGAGAGAAGGGGAATAAAAAACAGAGGAGAAGGCAAATATTAGAGCAAAATTTTAAAACTGTGTGTATGTGTGTGTGTGTGTGTGTGTGTGTGCTAATGCAAAGCAGTGTCCCAAAACAATAGTTCCTTAAAATGTCAGTGTTGTTTATCTCAGGTAACAAGGCTTTATGTGACTTTCCCTTTCACGTACTTTTATATATTCCTTGAATTCTTCAGTAGCAAGCATGCAGAAAAATAGCAAGAATGCGAGTGATTTGCCCAGTAGCAGAGGGGCTTAGGGCCTGGAGCCAGGCCTCCTCCAGTTTTGACAATGGCTTGTGAGTGGACAGCCAGGACCCTTCCTGACCTCAGCCTCCCTGGCTCAGCATTGTCCATGGGCAGCAGCTCCCAGAGCCTTCCTGGGACATGGACACCTGCTTCTGGCTCCACGTGCACAGCCCTATTACCTTTCTCCATCCACTCAGCCCTACCACCACCAAGTCTGAAACACTGATGTCCATTTAAACAACATAACTGAACATTTAAAAACTTGACCAGAAGAAAATCCCTAAAGTTAAATAACCCATTACTTACACTTCCGTCCAACTGCTTAGCAGTGCGCGCACCAATGCTTTTCCATGGTCTTTAGGACTACTTGGGATCTCTAGGGAGCCCTCTGCCCCAGTGGCTCTGACTGGAGACTAGAGTCACTCAGGATGCTGTGACCTGCCCCCAGGCAGTTTCAGGTTGGGTGGGGCCAGGAAGTGTGGAAGTCCACCCAGAAGCAGAGGGGCCACGTGCAGGCCTGGGGTCTCCCAGGGGGCTGTGCTTCTTTGAGCAGATACTGGCCTCCTTTCCAGCAGGGAAGGGTAGAAGAACGGTGTGAGTCTGTGTGTGTGTGTGTGTGTGTGTGTGTGTGGTGTGTGAGAAAGGCGGAGCAAGCATGTGCATGCACCCATGGGTGCGCCTGTACATAGGTGAGTCTGTATCTATGTTATGTGAGAGACAGCCTGCATGCACACGTGTGCACAGTGCATGGTAGCAAAAGGAGGAGGAAGTGGGAAAGAGAGCCATTTGTTCATTTGAAACAAACTGGACTCCCAGGTAGACCTTCTCAGGAGAACAAGGTCCACGTTTGCCCTGGGGAGATGCTCAAAGCCTGAAACACCCTCCGCCAAACAGGGGATGTGGTGGAGACGACAGCTAAAAATAGAGCAACAAGAAGCCTTTATTTGCGCTTGCCCAGCTTGTCATGTTGAAAAGCGCCGACACACATCATCCTTCAATATTCATGAAGGCACTCTAAACTGGCTACAATTATCCTCATTTTGCAGCTGAGGAAAGAGAGGGGAGGCTTGTTAAGATCACTGGAGGGTATCTTCTGCTTCCCAACCTGCACACAGCTCACTGCTCAAAGCAGGTGCCTTTGTGGCCCTGCCTGGGGCTCCACCGCCTGGGCCTCGGTTCAGGTTCAAGTACAGAATTCCCTGTGGGGGCTGCCGCCTGCCTATGCAGGAGGAACTCAGGAGAAGCTGCTGGCACTAGGGGGTCTGACAGCTGAGTGGCGCTCTGGAATTGCAGGCAGACTTGGAAAGCCCCCCTCCTTCTCCCTGACCCAGAGGGCAGTCGGTGGTTCAAGAAGCCAAGGCTCAAAATGAGCTGCTTATTGGCTTGGTGAACCTGGACAAATCACCTCTTTCTCTGAGTCTGCCTCCTGACTCTTGGGAAGGGATGAAACCGCTCCTGGTTTCACACTAACAGCCTGCTGGAGAAAGCATCCTCAAAGCCGAAGCTAAGAAGTCAAAAACTTAACGTCATGTTCTATGCAGGGAGCAGTTCTGTGGCTGCAGAATTATACTAAGTTATTAAAGTCTCAATTACATCTTGCATGTGTGGCAAATCTCCACAATCTATTTTCAGCCTTTTGAAGGTGTCTTTTGATTGTGCACTTCCACACAACTACAGGCTAAGACTATTTGTGTAAAATAAGTGGGAAGTGCATCAAAATATTAAATCAATTGTGCACACACTGTCCTGGAAAGGCTGAGCTGCTGGCAGCTGGGCACAGCCCCATGACGGCTGGGAATGTTCAGTCACTTGCTGAAGTGCTCAGCTCTGAACTTGGCATATGGAAATATTTGTGGAAGTTGATGCATAAAAAGCAAATAACATAGATTTTATAGAGTCAAGGACCAACAGCCTGTACGTAATTCACACAGTTGCCAAGAAAATCAAGCAAGATGGGAGTAAGGAAAGCATGCTAAATATTCTGTTTTGTTTCCATTTAAAATTTTGCTTTTGGTGGACACATAGCAATGTGCAGATTTCTAGAAGCATATGGACTAGCGGAGGCCTGCGGAACTTGGGTGGTACTTTCCTTCCTTGGGCTTTGTGGTACCCAGCGTGGTCCTGGTTTGCACTGGGATTTCCTGTCCTTCCTGTTGGGTCTGAAGCTGGTGTGGGAGCAGGAGGCTGGTGGTGAAGGCGAGGGCAGAGGCCTATGTGATCCTCAGGCTCTGTGGGACCCAGCCAAGTGCTGAGCAGCCTCAGCGCCTTCCCCAGCTCCAGTTGCTCCAGAAACACATGGGAGCAATAGATTGAAAACAAATCTCACACCTGAGGTCAACTCTGGGTTGAGCATGGTATGACAGAGAATCAGTTTGCCCCAGCCAGGGCCCTGGAGCAGCAGTGCCGCTGTGTTCTGGGCACTGAACTACAGGCTCGGCCTCAGCATCCTATTTCAGGGAGGCCACGCGGCAGGGTGGAGAAGAGTGAAGAGGCTTGGATCCCAGCTTTGCCATTTTATAATTGTCCCTCTGTAAGGCACTTGACATTTCTCTCAATTGCAGGGTAGTAATTTCTGTCCCTGAGGTGTTCTGCAGACGAAACCAGGATTGCGTATTATTAATTCATCTTGGGACAGTGCCTAATCTATGGCAAACCTCTGATAAGTATCTCACTGTTACGCCACATGCACTGACCAGTGAACATGACCTCTTTAGTGGCTGCGAGGTGAACATTACTAATGCACTTCTTCAGGTGATACTTGGAGACCTCAGGATCTCGCCCCCACCATGCAGGAAGCGAGCTGAGGGGCCAGCCTCAAAAGGGTTCTGAAGGCTCCTGAACCTGCAGTCCAGAGCCCTTGCCATGCATTAGCTGAAAGCTGTGCCTTTCTGGCCAGATCTGTTGGACACTGGTGGACAGCATCAAGTAATACTGGCAAAGCGGGGCTCATCCTGGGTTGGCAGAGACGCCAGCCCGCCTTGGTGGGATCACTCATGGGGCGTTCAGCCGGCAGTGCAAGCCGTGTGGTCCTTTTAATTTGCACAGAACGCCACTGTTCCCACCTACTACAGTTGTCATTACTGCATAAAGGAGACGTAGAAACAAAGCCCGTTATCACTGCTTGCTTCTGCGGAGGGAGCAACGGTGTTGGTAAGGAGGCAGACTTTCAGTTTTCAGTTTATACCTTTTGGGTCTGCCCCGAATTTTAAAACGATATTCATGGATGACTTAAATAGTAACAACATCTAGCTAAGTAAATGAATGGATAGGTAAGTTAATAAAAGACGCAAAAACATATGAATGGAAAAAAAAAGGTCCAGAACATATTATGGTGGGGCAAAGGGTAAACTGTGGAACGTGCCGCTCGGCATGACTGTGAAATACAAAAGCCAGGGGGGCTCCAAAAACACACCTGCAACTGGAAAGGAGATGCCTGAAGGGCTTTGGTGCAGAGCAAGCGGAGCGGGTGGGGCTCCACAGGCCTCCGGAGGGGCTGGGTTAAACACAAAATAATATGCTTGCGTTGCCTACGTGCTTTTTTTTTTTTTTTTAAGAGAGTTTAGAGAATGAGAGAGTCAATATTATTTTTTTTATTCATCTGGTTCCCCCCACAACACTTAGTTGTGTATCTGGTGCTGGGATTCGAACCCGTGTCTTAACACATGCCAGGCAAGTGTTCTACCTCTGAGCCACCTCTCCAGCCCCCCTAGATGCCTTTTTCAAAATGTGAAATGTGAAACTAAACAAAGAAAAACAGGCGATTACTCACATTCTTAAACATGGAGTGTGTGAATACCTTTGGGGAAAGGCAGAGGGAGGGATGGAGCAGGTGGCCCCTGTCCTCCACGTGCCCAGCCTGCACTTGCAGGGCTGAGCCTCTTCTTATGAATCACATCAAGTACCCATTCGCCTTGCACAGTAATTTGCTTTTGCTACGTAAACGTCAGAAAGTCGAAGGGAAGATCAGAGTTACCTGCAACACCATCATTCCGAGATCACCTTTATTGACATCCTGCCAGGTAATTTTCCATGGCTATTTCTTTAAAGCAAAAATAGGATCATTATCTACATCCTGTTTTGTGACCTGCTTTTAAAAGAACATATCACGATCATCTTTTCCTGCCATTACCTAATTTGTCTGCCTCATCCTGTGAGAGGTTGTGGAGTAGCTTAGAGTAAGCATGTGGCACACTTATTGCCCCCGTTCCTTCTGGTACCCCCCACTTACTTACAACGAATTAATATCACAAACGTGTTGCCAAAATGTCCTTGACTCATGGACTCTGTTCTGGCTCAAGTCTTTCACTAAATTCTGTAGAGGTTAAAATCCTGGAATTTCTCGGCCAGGCCTGTGGCTGTTTCAAGTCCTTGGATACCTCACCAGGTGTCCCTGAGCCAATTCACACAGCAGTGTGTGGGTTTCTGGCACTTTGTTTGTGACACTTATTATTCATTTCATCCTTTCTAAGTTCATTTATTAAAAAGTCATCTTTTAATCTTTTACTTTTCAATCTCATTTTTATTAAGCAAGTAACACACACATGTAGAAAATCAGAAAATTCTGGATCTACACCAAAAAATAGCAATCATTTAAATCTCCAGCAATGGAAAACCACCACAAACACTTATAAGCATCACCATAGGTTTTACATAGACACGCACGCTTAAAAATAGGCCAAACTGTCCTGTGTCATAACTTGGTTAGTTCCACGAACACTACAGTGTAAATTATGCACAAGTAAATATAATTTTGAGAACATCTTATTAACTGCCTGCCAGTCTACAGATTTACCAGAAAATGGTATGGAAAATTACATAGCAGAAGGTCAATAATGGTTATCTCGGAATGAGATTACCGTTGCTTTATTTAACCACTGTTGGTCAAATAAGCTATTTTCAACCTTTGGCTGTTATAAATAGATGGAATGTAAACATGCTTACAAAATACATAGTTAGCCATTTGTGCAATTTTGGGGTTTCTATTAGTGGAGTTATGGTGTCAAAAATATGTATGTTTTTAAGGCTCCTGGTCTGTGATGCTAAATGCCATCTACAGAGGTAAGACTGATTTAGATTCTCATGGTTTTGAAATAAAAACCATCTTCCCTGCCCCTTGCCAGTGGCTTATATTAAGCTTAAAAATTGTGTCAATCTGTTAAATGAGGTGATTTACTTTTCTATTAATATTTATCATGTATTTATTCATCACCATCCGTGTCCTTCGCTCATTCTTATATTGAGGTGTTTATCATTTTTCCCCATGATGCACTAGAACTTTCTATATGATACATATATTTAATGTGTACATTACCCTGTCACATGTTGTAAATATTTTCTTGAGTTAGTCTTTGCTTTTTGACTTTACTTCAGTATGTAATATGCAAAGTTCATCATACTTTATCTAAATTTATTAATTTTCTAACCAATTTTTGCCATTGTTATTCACACTGATGAATGTCTTCCCCACCCCAAGACTATAGAAATATACAACTATTAAAAAATTTCACTATTGGGGCTGGAGCAGTGGCTTGGTGGTTACAGTGCCTGCCTGGCATGCGCAAGTACGCGAGTTCGAACCCCAGCACCACGTACACAATGAGGTCTTGGAGCAACAGGAGCCACATGAAAAACGAAATAAAAATTGTTCCTCTCTTTCTCTCTCTCACCATCCGTCTCTCCAATAACAATAATAATAATAAAACCAATATATCGACTGTCAGAGCTAATTGCCTGGGCAAAACTTTCAAAAAAAAATTTCACTATTAACTATGAATACATTAATTTTTTTAAAAAGCACAAAAAATGTAACAGCACTACTTTAAACAGATATTAATATTTTATCACACTTAACTTCAGTTCTCTCCCCACCCCATCCTTTTTTATATTATAAAGACAAAGATACGGCTACTGGGGCTGGAGCCGCTGGCCTGCCACGCGCGAGTACGCGAGTTCAAACCCGAGCACCACGAACACAACGAGGTCTCAGAGCGACGAAAGCCACATGAAAAACTAAATAAAATTGATTCTCTCTCTCTCTCTTTAAAAAAAAAAAAGATACGGCCAGTGATGGATCATTATTTTCTCTTTCTCTCCAAAAGTAATCATTGTCTTGAACTGAGCGGCTCTTCTATCATGAAGGATTTCAAATGCTTGCTGCATATGTCATCAGTCATAAGCAGCACATGCTTTGTGTTTCAGATGTGGCTTTATGATATTTGGGAAAGTTTGCAACTTTGCTTTTTCTCTTTTTTTTTTCCAAAAGCGTGTTTTTGAGACTTTTTCATTGTGACGGATCCCTAGTTCTATTTTGTCTGATTTATTCTATTCAATTATGTGAATAAACCTTATTTTATTTTCCACTTTCAACTATGGACAAGTTCACAAGGACAAGCCACGGGGCTTCTGTATTCTGTCCTCTGAGCACACAGTAAGGAGGATTTCTGCATTTACTTTCCTTGCGGACCTACAGGGTGGAGGGCAAGCTCCTCCAGGGCCACTGTGGATTCTCAACGTGACCTCTAAAGTGATAGCGCCTACTTACAACCGGCCTGCAGCGCAAGACGTCCCCTCTTCCCCACATCCTCAGCGAGTCTGGAATTGCCAGACATTCTCTTTGTTAACGGGGTCAGTGGTAAATGGAGTCTTTTAAAACATGTTCTTCATTGATTAGAGACTGCTCATGAATTGTATTAATTTTTTCCACCACATGTGGCCTATTCTTATCTTTTGACCATTTGGTATTTTTTTCCTTTCCAATGCTAACTGAAGCTATAATTTACCTAAAAATATATATAATAAAAGATATGGAAACTTCTGTGGAGACATGAACTGTACTGAAAGACATTTTAAAGGGTATTTAAACAAAGAGAATTCACTGATTGCCATTGGGAGGACTCATAGCATGGAGTTGTATCCTCTCTCCAAGTCATTCAAAAATCAAATGCACTTTCAGTCAATATTCCAACAGGCTTTTTCCCAGGAACTTTACAAGCTGACTCTAAAATCCTACAGAGGACAGAAGGTTCAAGATAGCAAAGGTGGCCACACAGAAAAGAAGAAGAGAGAAGTCCCCTGTAGAAACCAAGGTTTACCAAAAGCTGAAAGGGTGGAGCTGGCGAAGACCTATTCAAACACCACAGGGGAAAGGACGGGGACCCCGACACCCTCACACTCCTGGAGACACGGGGTGTGCCGGCAGGTGCTGCCCCTCACCAGCGAAGGACAACAGAAATGCTGCTCTCACCTCACAACCATCGTCGACTACCAAATACAAGCTGATTTCAGATTTAAGCATCAAAGGCAAAAATTAAAATCGTCAGAAAAGGTAGAGAAGAATATTGTTAGAATAAAGATAAGTAGGGGCTAGAGCCATGGCTCAGCAGTTACAGTGCTTGCCTGGCATGCACGAGGATGCAGGTTTGAACCCCAGCACCACATACACAGCAAATTGTCAGAGCAACAAAAAGCCACATGAAAAACTAAGTAAAATTGATATAAGCGGAAACAGTTTGTTAGATGGCTAACCTAACCATTGCCTCAACATGTATGAATTCTTACATGATCATGGGGGGCTGTGCTAAGATTCCTAGGGTACTGGGGGGTAGGGAAGGGGGAAGGGAATAGGAAGGACATCAAGGAGACTAGAGGGAGGTAGCATGGGTGAATCTAATCCAAGGGGAACCTCCAACTTCCACGAGAAGTCCAACTAACTTGGGGCTTAAGTAAAGTGAAACATGGAACCATGGGGAACCCAAAGGGGGAAACCATGGTCCGGCACCAGTCTTGGCTTTCTGTCATTACACTGCTGTTCTTGATTGTTTGATGATGAACCCTCCTAATTGTAAGACCATGTCTATCGAATAAAAAAAAATGATTCTCTCTCTCTCTCTCATTGTCCCTCTCTCTTTAAAAAAAAGAATAAAGTATTGAATCAACAAATCAAATAACACAGTAAAAATTTTTAAAAAGCACACCATTCTTGCTGATTAGAGAGCCTCTCTACCACACATGACACATATCCTGGGGTCTGTTTCTGGACGGCAGGTGTCTGTCTGCCCCTTGCACAGAACCAGACGTATCAATTACTCCCATATAATGATACAGTTTAAATTCTTTTCAAGACCTTCTTCATTTTTCTTGGTCATTTATTTTTATACCATAACTGAAGGATAATTTTGGCAAGTTAAAAACTTCTGTGTTAATCTTTAGTGGTATTGCATTTATGTTCATATACTATTTTTTGGAGAAGTGGCAATGTTAATGCTATTACTGGAAAAAGAAAGCTATCAAGTCTCATGTATTTCAGTCCTCCATTAATGCTAACATTTTTCAGTCTCTAATCATCGATGTTTCTAGAAGACAAATATGCCATCTGCAATGCCTTTCCTCTAAATATGTAGACTTTTTATTTTTCTTGTTAATTTGCTCTGGGGAGAAAGAAGTCCCATCACTGCTAGCAGGCAGTTCTGACTTCTGAACTTGGCAGTAGGGCACTAGGTATTTGCAAGTATCCCTTTTCTCTGGGTC